>PVKU01010376.1:0-52706 GCA_004027475.1 Anoura caudifer | reverse complement strand
GAGAGAGAGAAGAGAGAGAGAGAGAGATGGATACAGGTATGAAAATGGCAATGAATAAGTACCTATCAATAATAACCTTAAATGTAAATGTATTAAATGCTCCAATCAAAAGACACAGAATAGCTGAATGGATAAGAAAGCATGACCCACACATGCTGCCTACAAGAGACCCACCTCAGGACAAAACACCTACACAGACTTAAAGTGAGGGGCTGGAAACAAATTTTCCAAGCAAATGGACAGGAAAAAAAAAGCCAGGGTAGCAATACTCATATCAGACAAAATAGACTTCAAAAGAACAGCCATAAAGACAGACCCAGAAGGTCACTTCATAATACTCAAGGGAAGAATCCACCAGGAAGACATAAGCATTGTAAATATATATGCACCCAACATAGGAACACCTAAATACATAAAAAAAATCTTAGAGGAATTCAAGAAAGATATTGACAGCAACACAATTATAGTACGGGATTTTAACACCCCACTGTCAAAAATGGACAGATCTTCCAAACAAAAAATCAGCAAAGATATTGTGGCATTGGACAACACTCTAGATGAAATGGACTTAACTAATATATATACAGAGCCCTTCATCCAAAAGAAACTAAATACACATTCTTTTCTAATGCACATGAAACATCTACAAAGATAGACCACATGATAGGACACAAAACAAGCCTCAACAAATTCAAGAAAATTGAAATCATACCAAGCATTTTCTCCAACCACAAGGGACTGAAACTAGAAACCAACCCCAAGGGGAAAAACCCAAATCCTCAAAATCATGGAGATTGAATAGCATGCTATTAAACAATGAATGGGTCAAGAATGAAATTAGGGAGGAAATCAAAAAGTTTCTGGAAACAAATGAAAATGAACTCAAAATGACCCAAAACTTATGGGACACAGCAAAGGCAGTCCTCAGAGGGAAGTTCATAGTGATATAGGCCTACCTAAAAAAGATAGAAACATTTCAAACAAGCAACTTAACTATACACCTACATGAACTTGAGGAACAACAACAAAGACTGCCCAGAGCAAATAGAAGGAAGGAAATAACCAAGATCACAGCAGAATTAAATGACTTAGAGGCTAAAAGCACAATTCTAATGATCAATGAATCCAGGAGCTGGTTCTTTGAAAAGAGAAACAAAATTAACAAGCCTTTAAGCAGGCTCTTCAAGAAAAAAAGAGAGAGGACCCAAATAAACACAATCAGAAATGAAAGAGGAGAGATTACAACTGACACTACAGAAATACAAAGGATTGTAAGAAATTACTATGAAGAACTGTATGCCAAGAAATTTGAAAACCTAGATGAAATGGACAAGTTTCTAAAAACATATAATCTCCCAAAACTCAATGAAGAAGAAGCAGAAAGGCTGAACTGACCAATAACAGCAGATGAAGTAGAAGCAGTAATCAAAAAACTCCCAACACACAAAAGCCCTGGACCAAATGGTTTCACAGGAGAATTTTATAAGGCATTTAAGGAAGAGCTAACCCCTGTCCTTCACAGACTTTTTGAAAAAAATCCAAAGTGATGGAAGACTCCCAAACTCTTTTATGAAGCCAGCATCATCCTAATTCCAAAACCATTTAAAGACACAACAAAGAAAGAAAACTTCAGACCCATATTACTGATGAACACAGATACTAAAATTCTCAATGAAATATTGGCAAACTGCATCCAACAATACATTAAAAAGATCATACACCATGACCAAGTGGGATTCATCCCAGGGATGCAAGGATGGTTCAACATTCACAAATCAGTAAATGTAATACATCACATAAACAAAAGCAAAGACAAAAATCACATGATCGTATCAATAGATGCGGAAAAAGCATTTGATAAGGTACAGCACCCATTTATGATACAAACACTCAGCAATGTGGAAATTGAAGGAGCATTCCTCAACATAATAAAGGCCATATATGAGAGACCTACAGCCAACATCATACTCAATGGGCAAAAACTAAAATCTTTTCCACTAAGATCAGGAACAAGACAAGGTTGTCCACTTTCACCACTTCTATTCAATATAGTATTGGAGTATTAGCCACAGCAACTAGACAAGAAAAGGAAATAAAAGGCATCGAAATTGGAAAGGAGGAAACAAAACTATCATTGTTTGTAGATGACATGATAGTGTACATAGAAAATCCTATAGACTCAGCCAAAAAGCTGCTCGACCTAATAAATGAATTTGACCAAACAGCTGAATACAAAGTCAATATCCAGAAATCAAAGGCATTTTTCTATACCAAAAATGAAGCAGCAGAAGCAGAAGTCCAGAAAAAAATCCCATTCGATATAGCAAAAAGAAAAATAAAATACCTAGGCATAAACCTAATCAAGGAGGTAAAAGACCTGTATGCAGAAAACTACACAACACTGAAGAAAGAAATCAAGAAAGACACAAAGAAATGGAAACATATACTGTGTTGATGGATTGGAAGAATTAACATCATTAAAATGTCCATAGTACCCAAAGCAATTTACAGATTCCATGCAATACCTATTAAAGTACCAATGGCATATTTCACAGACATAGAACAAACATTTCAAAAACTTATATGGAACCATAAGCAACCTCAAATGGCTGCAGCAATTTTGAGAAAGAAGAGCAAAGTAGGAGGGATCACAATACCTGACACCAAACTGTATTACAAGACCACTGTAATCAAAACAGCCTGGTACTGGCACAAAAACAGGCACATGGACCAGTGGAATAGAACAGAGAGCCCACAAATAAACCCAAGTCTCTATGGTCAATTAATATTTTACAAAGAGGGCAGCAACATAAAATGGAGTAAAAATAGCCTCTTCAACAAGTGGTGTTGGGAGAACTGGACAGCTACATGCAAAAAAAATGAAACTTGAACACCAGCGTACACCATACACAAAAATAAATTCAAGATGGATAAGAGATTTAAATATAAGCCATGACACCATTAAAGTCCTAGAGGAGAACATAGGCAGGAAAATCTCAGATATTTCATGCAGCAACATTTTTACTGATATGTCCCCTAAAGCAAGGGACATAAAGGAAAGAATAAACAAATGGGATCTCATCAAAATAAAATGCTTCTGCACTGCTAAAGAGAATAGTATTAAAATAAAAAAGACAACCAACTGTATGGGAAAACATATTTGCCAATGATACCTCACACAAGGGTTTAATCTCCAAAATATATAAAGAATTTACATGACTCCACTCTAAGAAGATAAGCAACCCAATTAAAAAATGGGCAAAGGACTTGAACAGATACTTCTCCAAGGAGAACATACAGAGGATCCAGAGACACATGAAAAGATGCTTGATATAGCTAACTATAAGAGAGATGCAAATTAAAACCACAATGAGATACCACTTCACACCAGTCAGAATGGCCATCATAAACAAAGCAAGAAACAACAAGTGTTGGAGAGGTTGTGGAGAAAAGGGGACCCTAGTGCACTGCTGGTGGGAATGCAGACTGGTACAACCACTATGGAAAGCAGTATGGAATTTTCTAAGAAAACTAAAAATGAATCTACCTTTTGACCCAACAATTCTACTGCTAGGATTATATCCTAGGAATCCTGAAACACCAATCCAAAAGAACCTATGCACCCCAATGTTCATAGCAGCACAATTTACAATAGCCAAGTGTTGGAAGAAAGCTAGGTGCCCATCAGTAAATGAATGGATCAAAAACCTATGGTACATTTACACAATGGAATTCTATGCAGCAGAAAGAAAGAAGGAGCTCCTACCCTTCACGACAGCTTGGATGGAACTGGAGAGCATTATGCTAAGCGAAATAAGCCAGGAAGTGAAAGACAAATACCATATGATCTCACCTTTAACAGGAACCTAATCAACAAAACAATCAAACAAGCTAAATATAACCAAAGACACTGAAATTGAGAACAGGCTGACAGTCACCAGAAGGGAGGGGGAGAGAATTTCAGGGGAAAAGGGGAAGGGTTTAGAGCAACAACTATAAAAGACACATGGACAAAAACTAGGGGGGTGGAAATGGGAGGGAGGTGGGGAGGGCTGGGGTGGTGGGCAGGGTTGGGAGTAAAAGACAGAAAACTGTACAAGAACAACAATTAAAATAAATAAAAAAATAAAGCTGAGTGATGTGATGGAGTACAACTGGCTGGAGAAGAAAACAGCAGATAGGGAATGCAAAGATCCTGGGCTGGAAAGGGCATGGTATGGATTAAGGACAGAAAAGAGGTTGTTGAGTCTGAAGCAGAGTGAGGTGGGGATATGAAGTGGAGCAGGGCTAGATTCTGGGGTCTGGAATCATCCAAATCTCATTCTTAGAAGAGGAAACTGAAGCCCACAGAGTAAAACAGACTTTTCCTAGACATTCTATAAGGAAGTCATAAATGTGGAGTTAGAATAGAATCTCTAATCCCCGCAGTTCAGTGATATTCCCTACCATTGAATGTAGTCTCATTCTTTTGAAAACAGATTCCACAGGAAAGAAAAAAAATCACAGCCTGTTTTTATTGTTTTTATGAACTGTAGTTACCTTGAATTAAGCCACAATGACTGAGGATTCTGCTTTCCATGCCAACTTGCTAAAAATACTCACAAATATCCGAAGAGATTATCTCTTATTCCCTTCTGGTTATTTCCATCTTGCTGAGAATGTGAATTGGCTGACAGCTGATATTTTTAAAAGTTTGCTGAAGGAATAATAAATAAATAGAGTCTGAGCCTAGATAATTTAAAAGTACATACATCTTTCACCCTGGTAAGGAACCCAAACCCACGATTATTCACCGGCATGCACCAATGACTCCCATGAAAGCTTAACGACCTAAAAAAGGAACAAAGGAAGGGATTATTTCCTGCACTGTCTCCATTTCCTCCTCCTACCCTTCATCTTTGGCCCAGTTATCTGTGATTATTTTTCTACCCCTTCCAGTAGAGTTCATTTATTTCTATGGCTTTATGGACACTTTGCTGGTAACTCTAGATCTCAATTTTTATATGCGAGCTTCCTTATAATTTCAGTGTCTGCTTTCCTACCTCAGGGGATTGGAACTAGGGTTAAAAAATTGTAGATGAATATGCTTTGCAGATTTTAAAATACTAGTCCAATGTTAGCTGTGATGTTGGTATTTTTACTAATTACCACTGCCATTCTCATCTAGGATTCATCATGTTTAAACCTGAGCTCACTAGTATTATTTATAATTCACTCAAACCACAGCATAGGAAATATAGTCAATAATATTGTAATAACTATGTATTGTAATAACTATGTATGGTACCCAGTAGACTTATAGATATGGTCACTGTAAGTTATATAAATCTAATCACTACATTGTACACTGAAATTAATATAATACTGTATGTGAAATGTAACTAAAAAACTAATACAATATAATACTCCCTTTCTTTTACAGTTTATAGGAAAACAGATTAGGTCCAGCTTTGCTCTTCCTTTAGGTTCAAATTTACTACCCCAGCTGCCAATGACTCTGGGGAGACTGGTTGCAAATATTCTGTCCCATTGTCAGACCATGAGTAAAATTACATGTTTTGGCTTGTATTAAAAAGAATAATTATACAGAAATCAGCAAGTAATTTTCTCACACATAAATTGTCTCTTCCTGTATCTTTTTCTCTTTGTGAACTCCACATCTGTTATATCACATGTGGAAGCTATTAAGCTCAGGTACGAGCTATTAAGACCGTACTAATAAGGGAACTGACTTATCTTTTCATCCTAAGAATTTAGAATTCTAGTCTATAAAAGTAGGAATCAACAAATATGCCCCTCATACTCTCTCTTCCAGTCTTTCTATATCTTACCATCCTTTAGGTCTTCGTGATTCAATTTCTGTTGCTTCTTAGATTTTAGCCATACTCACTCAGCCATCATATTTGCCCCCATCTTGGCCAGATACTTGAACCTTGTACCTAGGCCAGATATTGCATATATGCTTGATGTCATATGCCAGTCTCAATTAGGTATAGTTATTGTGTTCAGAAAAATAATGTAGGAGTTATTTAAAATGAGTAGTGAAACAGATTTACAATGTCTGCCTTAGGAGGAAAGAGACAGTTGGAAGTTTTTTAATTCCTTGTATCTGCTATTTTTGAACCCATTTATGTCATAATTTTAGTCCAAGAACATTCACAAAGCACTTACTATATAAAAGAAAATGCATACAAACTGGGAATAGAGATGTGAAGCAAGTGCACATTCTGCATACAATCAAGAGGCTTATAGTTTAGCCCAGGGAGGATGTGTATCTACAGATTCAGATTATCTTACATATTGCAGTGATGAGGGTCGGGTGTTAGGAAAGCACAATGGAAGCCTGCTCAAACATTTCTTAGAGTCAAGGAAAGCTCCCTGGAAGAATTCATTTCTATGATTGTAGAGTAACACAAAAACATTGAGCCCCAGGAATAAGGGGAACAGAACCTTTCACCAGAGGGGATTGCCTGAGACTAGGTGTGAAACCATATGTTTCAAAGATCTGCAAGTCTAGGTTGATGGGGGAGTCTTCGCTAGTGATGATGACACTACTCAGGAGGTTGCAGGCAGTGGGCAGTGAGAAATGTGGGAGCTCATAAACCAATATTCAGTGGATGTAAGGAACTGAATAGTGTTTAATTCAAGAATGTGATAGGACTGTATATGTAGATTGGCTTCCTACTATTTTATTTTCAAGTTTAAGCTTTGGAAGACACAACGAAGAATGAGTGGAGATTCACAGAACCATCACACTAGCTTATTTGTCTGTAGAAGGCAACTATCAGATTACAAATGTGGATATACACACACACGAAAATATGTAGACAAAGTCCTTGAGATAAGCTCTTCTCAAACTGTTAATGAGGAAGGACCACTTATTTTTAATTTCCAAAAACTACAGATTAATGCTTTCATAAAATAAATAGAAAAATAAAATTTAAAAATAACTGCAAAACATATCAGTCTTACTTCTATTATATTCAAAAGATACAAAATGTATTACAATAAATATAACCAGAATAAACACAGAAAAAATAAAGACAGAAATTGTACATAATATTTATTGAAAGTGTACACGTTGGTGATAAACATGGAGAACTTATATTGCATCATAACATTTTGTTTTTCTGTAATTATAAACAAAAGTTATGAGTGGATAGTAAAAACCTTATATGTAAATGTATATACATTTCCTTTCTGAAGCAAGACTACGTATATCAATTTTTAACATTTTAATGTACTAAATGAACTTGCATCTATTTTTAAATATATTTTATTGATTATGCTATTACAGTTGTCCAATTCCCCCCCTTCATTCACCTCCACCCTGCATATTCCCTCCCACCCATGTTGCCCCTGACCCCTTAGTTCATATCCATGGGTCATACATATAAGTTCTTTGGCTTCTAAATTTCTTATACTATTCTTAACCTCCCCCTGTCTATTTTCTACCTACCATTTATGCTTCTTATTCCCTGTACCTTTTCCCCCATTCTCCCTACCCCTTCCCTGCTGATATCCCTTCATGTGATCTCTATTTCTGTGATTCTGTTTTTTTTTTTGTTGTTGTTTTTTAGGTTCAGTTGTTGATAGTTGTGAGTTTGTTGTCAATTTACTGTTCATATATTTTATCTTCTTCTTTTTCCCTAGATAAGTCCCTTTAACATTTCATATAATAAGGACTTGGTGATGAATAACTCCTTTAACTTGACCTTATCTGGGAAGCACTTTATCTGCCTTTCCATTCTAAATGATAGCTTTTCTGGATAGAGTAATCTTGGATGTAGGACCTTGCCTTTCATGACTTGGAATACTTCTTTCTGGCCCCTTCTTGCCCATAGGGTTTCTTTTGAGAGATCAGCTGACAGTCTGATGGAAACTCCTTTGTAGGTAACTGTCTCTTTTTCTCTTGCTGCTTTTAAGATTCTCTCCTTACCTTTAATCTTGGCTAATGTAATTATGATGTGTGCTTCCTTGGTTCCAACTTCTTTGGGACTCTCTGAGCTTCCTGGACTTCCTGGAAGTCTATTGCTTTTGCCAGATTGGTGAAGTTCTCTTTCATTATATTTTCAAATAAGTTTTCAATTTCTTGCTCTTCCTCTTCCCCTTCTGGCACCGTTATGACTCAGATGTTGGAAAGTTTAAAGTTGTCCTGGAGGTTCCTGCCTCACCTCATTTTTTTTTTGAATTCTTGTTTCTTCATTCTGTTCTGGTTGAATGTTTATTTCTTCCTTTTGTTTCAAATAATTGATTTGAGTCCTGGTTTCCTTCCTTTCACTGTTGGTTCCCTGTACATTTTTCTTGATTTCACTTTGCATAGCCTTCATTTTTTTGTCTACTTTGTGACCATATTCAACCAATTCTGTGAGCATCCTGATTACTAATATTTTGAACTGTGCATCTGATAGGCTGGCTATCTCTCATTGCTTAGATATACTTTTATTTTCCTGGAGCTTTGATCTGTTCTTCCATTTGGGCCATATATATTTTTTTTGAGGGGGGGGGTCTGGGCGCGCCTGTTATGTAGTAAGGGGTGGATACTTAGGTATTTGTCAGGGCAGGGCAACCCATGTCACTGTGTTGTGGGAGAGGGAACAATGCCACTTGTTCAGCTCTCTGCTGGCTTTCAGTCACTTCTAACACTACCCACAATTAAACTGGGCTCTCTGGTGCTGATTCATGGGTGGGTTGTTCTGTGTACATTCTAGGACCCTGTGTGTCTCTCCAAAGAACTCTCCTGTGAGGCTGGGAATTTCTCCCGCTGCCTCAACTCCCACAAATGTTTTCAGTCAGAGGTTTTAAGGCTTTATTTCCCCTCAATGAATCTGGGTTGTGTGGTCTGACTGCCTCCCCAGTTGTTCCTCCTGGTTTATCCCCATGCCAATGTGGGACTTCCCACTCCGACAGCCACTGCCTCGCCTGACCTCCAGCCACCACCTTGCTGTGAGTCCTCTCTGCCCAGCTGCCCATCTCCACCCCTGCTACCAGTCTGAAGGAATGTTTCTTCTTTAATCCTTGGTTGTTGGACTTCCATACAGTTTGATTTTCTGGTAGTTCTGGTTGTTTTTTGTTTTTAAATTTGTTGTGCTTCTTTTGGTTGTGTGAGGAGTCACAGTGTATCTACCTATGCCTCCATCTTGGCTGGACATATAACTTGCATCTTTCTTGTTAATTTATCTAATAGGTTGAATTGATGAGAATGCTATTTGTACTCAATAATTTGTAATTAAATCATCTTTGTGCATTTTGTTCGGCTAGGTTTTGCTTTTTTAGTGTGAGTAGCAGAGAAACCTACTCACAAAAGCTCTATTAATAGGAATGTAAGAAATAATTTTAAATAATTTCATTATTTCAAGAACATTTATTTTATTTTTATTTAAAATTAAGCAAACAGTGCTATATTTTATCATTTATATTCAGTGATTCATTAATAGACAGTTCCAACAGTTTTTATAGATAAAATGATTTTTATAAAAAAGAAATCTAAATCTTTGAATTTCTATTTGTGAATTTTGTTTTGATGGAAAATAAAATTCAAAACATTCTATTAAATTTGTAAGGTATTCAGTGATAACTTTTTGTAGATGTGTTATATATAGCTCATCACTTATTTTATTAAACTTGTTGTTATTTTATGAAATGTAATAATATCCTGCAGAAAGCCTGAACTTCCAAAATTATAACTTCTATATTTACCTCTAAAACTTTTCTGATTGAAAAATATTGCATGAAGGTATTAAGAATAAAAAGAATCCCAAATATAGTCAAATAAGAAAGTCTCATTGTTCAATTTACACCTTAAGAAGTGGAATAAAAAAAGTTTATTATTTTCCAGAAGCACTGTGAATTCATCCCATAGTTTAAACATCTCAGCAAAACTTTTCCCCACAATAATTATTATTCTTCATCAGACAGTTGCTTGTTTTTGATCAGCTCTCATTCTATCACACAAGAAAGAGAATAATCTTGAATTTAACTCATAAATTGTTATAACTCCCCATTCATACTGTTGCACTAAACACATTATTTAATTTAGCTGACTGGTGTTTTTCACTGCAAATCTTTTGCTTAACATTTTGATGTAAGCTCCTTCTTCTTGGTAGCTACTGCAGTGTTGATCTGTACCTACCACAGTTCCATTAGAATACACTTTTATACCAAACTTAAATCCTAAACTACATTTGTTGATATTGCATCCTTCATAGTTTTATATACAGTTCAGAGATAGTTGGGTTTGTCTGCAAATGTGTTGAAAGAATAGTTCTTCCTTCACATCATTGTCATGCTGAAATTGCACATACAATAAAATAACTACCATGCTAGCAATGTCTTTGCATTCATCAAGTTGCAATGAAAAATACTTTTCCAGCTTTATTTATTTATTTGTTCTGTGAATTGGACTTCCATATCATTAACATGTTCCTAAATGTGCATAGTTATGTTATTGGAAAATGGGCAGCTTGCTTAGGGCAGGTACCCTGCAGAAAGTAGGGCGGGTTGACTGCCTTACTCAAAACCCTCAGGAATAAAGCATCACATTTGCACGGTGGACTTGTCCCTTGTGGTCTCTGGGCCATATCACAATAACTGCTTTTGCACTCAGGTTAAACAGTATACAGGTTAAACTGTATACAAACACACATACACACTCCACAAGGAAAAGACCCAATGTGAGAAGGGGTTATTGGACTATTCTAGAATATTAAAAACACATGATAACAGTAGCATAATTTTTTTTGTAAATTGTTAATTCATTCTGTGACAGTGTAACCCCCCAATTTTATTAAAATTAGGTCTCAAAACAAATGTGAACTGTGAGTGACATACTGTGAAACATATGCCATTATCACATTCTATTATGTACCTCTAAGTGAAAAGGAGCACTTTTTTTTTTTTTTTTTTTGAGAAAAGGATGGTGTTGCAAAACTTATGTCTACTATTAGGGCCCAATATCTACCCTATGTGGGTCCAGCAAGTATCTCAGATAGCCAGGGTTTGTCCTGAGGCTGACTCTTTCCAAGGTGTACTACCTAAAATAAGGTTGTGTTAATTCTCCTGGGCTCAAGGCACCTGCTAGATGCTTTATGTATGATACTGTAATCTTTACAACCTTTTGGGGAAGATACACTAATCCTCATCATACAAAGGGAAAAAAACTAAAGTTAGAAGAATTAAGATACTTGCTCAAGGATATGCAGTAGAAGAGTCTTATTCAAATCCAGTTCCGTCTAACTCAAAAACTCAGGCTCTTTCCATCAAGTTAGTTGCTTTGTTTCTTTGTAAGGCTAAGGGGGAAGAAACAGTACTAAGTAATGATGACTGTCCATTTCTAGATGGCAACTAGCTTTGCCCTTAGAGTGAAGCACGTCTCCATCTGAATGTGCTGCTGTCACATCAGTGGTTTTGCAAGGAGCTCTCTGTTTCAGTCTCTAGCTTTCCCCAAGTCCTGAGTGTGCCAGGCATATAAACCTGGGGATCAGGAGAGTCATCAGGGGTGACCATAGACATCTGCTAATTCCTCATTAGCAGTTCACATCTGCCACTAGCAAGTCCTCAATTCCTCCAGGGACTTGGGTTCCATGCCCTCCTGAGAGATTCAGTGAAGAGAGACCCATCATTCTTTATTACCCATACCCACTTTCTCTGGCTTAACACAGGAGCACCTTTGAATCCCTTAGGTCTCAAGTACAGTGACTGCTGAATGGACAAGCGGGAGTGGCAGAGACTGAAACAGCAGAGGGTAGATAGATAGACCCACTACCTACCTAGCGAGGGTAGGTAGAGTCTGGATGCCCATTCCTCATCTTTAATCCCATCTCCACAGCAGCGAGGTGAGAGGCTCCTGTCGCATCAGCAGGAATTCATCAGCCAAGATCAGTCACACTCTAGACAAACTTTGGGACTCCCAAGAATGTCTCTTCCCCATTTCATATGTGAATTTATTTCATATTGAGCCAAACACTGAAAGTCTTTCTAAATGTGCCCATTCTCAAGGAGATGCTCCAGGAAGCCTTTTGGTACTGATGGAAATGAGTTGTTTGGACTTATTGCTAGAAAACAACTTTGGGGTTCAAAGACCAGTGTGGCTGTTAACTTTGAGAACTGGAGCTAAGATGTCTCCACTTCCTTTCCATCTCACTGTTCCTGGGTGAGAACAGTGTGGAAATTTGTGTACTGGGAACAGGGAAGAGAAGACAGTGCTATCAAATTCCCCACTTTATTTAGAAACAGTCTTGTACTCAACCTACATTTCTTGGGTCTATTGGCAAAGGAAATTCTTTCTTTGGTTTTATCAGATTGAATCTGAACCTTTCAGCCTGCCTTTTAGCCATTATTTTTTGAAACCCAAGACCATTTGACTTTCAAATTACTTTAGCACAGTCCCCAAGTCATTTTATTTTTTAAGATATAATAAAGGTTTTTTTAAAAAATCAGATTATGAAATTGAGAACTAAGAATTTAGTGGAAAATGATGGGGTTCCAGGGGTAATAAAAGTGCTAAGGATAGTAATAACAATACTGTTTATCGTGTTAGGCATTTACTGTGTTTTAGGCACTGTTGTGCCCTACACAATTGCTTTGCATGCTTTATTTATTTATCTTTTCAATATTCCTGTAAAGTAGGCATGTTTATTATTATCCTGATTTCAGTGATAAGAAAATTGAGGCATAGAGAAACTCAGTAGCTTGTCCAAAGTCACACAGTTTGTATGTAGCAGAAGCAGGATTCAACCTTGATAATCTGGCTTCAGAGCCCATTCTGGATCTTACCCACTGTGCTTAAGTGGGAGTAAACAGAAACAAGAAAAATGTAACCTTGAACCACATTTCCCTCTCATGCCTACCTTCAAAATCAATGTGGGGATCACATGTTCCGTTTGAAGCAAGGTTCAAAGTCACCCCAAGTAATATAACAAACCTAGACAGCTGTCTGAGTTCAATTAGTGATCTCTTTTCACTATGCCTTCTTTTTCCCGTAATGCATCCGAATGCATTTAATATGTTCTTTGATGTTCTACTCTTTCATAGAGGACAAGGAATACCTTGTCCCTTAGCTTTCATACGCAGGATACAGTATGTGAGCCACTCTGAGTGGAATAGCTCTGAAGAGCCAGAGGCCCTCTGAGAAAGATCAACAGAGAAAGAAGAGGGAGGGAATGAGCTCTGACTTGGAATCCCTTGGAGAGGAGGTGGAAGATGGTGGGAGACAAGTTACAGTCTGGCTGGTTCATGCAGGTCTGTGTACCACCAGCAGCCCCACAGTCTCATTTCAGAAAGAAGGATTGTGAATGGAATAAGAATGAGGACTCTCTCAGAGTGCAAGTGGAAAACGAGGGCTGCCAAATCTGTGTGAGTGGTAAAGACAGCTTCTGCCAAGGAGAAAATTGTTAATTGAGGAACAAGGCAAAAATTCCAGGAGAGGAAACAGTCCTGAAATGGGATCCAAGAGATCTTGTTCCTGGTCCCAGCTCCGTGTGACCTAATCTGTTCTGTACATCAGGTTCCTGATCATAGCCAGAGGCACATGAGAGTGTCACAACTTTCAAGTGCATCACCACCAAGGGGAAGCTCCAGGATGCCAAGCAACAGGTCAGAGACAGTCCTGTGCCTGGGAGCTCAGAGACAGTAGAGAACCTATTTCACTCCCCCCTCAAAGTATCCTTTGCTGAACACCTGACCTACAGAGGAAGCTGAGTGGTGTTCAGCCTGGAGATGAGGTAAGGGACTGGACAGGCAAGGAGAGCAGAACAGGCAGGTGGACAATGAGAAGGGTGCAGTTGCACCTACAGAGAACGAAACACAGAACAGGCTGAGGCTGGGCAGTGAGTCCCGGCTTCCTTCCCTTCCCTGTCATTTAGCCTCGGGGAAGGAATGAAGGAGCAGAACTGTGGGCTATGTACACAGGGGAAACAGAGAAGTTGTCCCTGGAATTTTGTCAAGAGGAAGTATGCTAGTAGGCCCCACACCCTGAGTACAGGACTTTCTTACTGGGCCCCTGCCTGGGTACAGTTGTGCTTACCCTGCGGTTTTGGGAGAGATGTTCTCAGGGTCTGATGGATTTGATATATCCTCTTTCTTTTGTAAAGGCTGGGCCTTCCCTGTTGGTCCTGGCAGAATGTTCCCAGGGTTCAGAGGAGCCCACAAGTGCTCCCATTGTGAGAGAGGCCCCATGACTCAGTGAAACCTCATCCTTCAGAAGGAGGCTCTGGTTTCTAAACCAACAAGACTTCCATGTAGAAAAGTCTAGCCTGGTTTATTACCTGACCCTACCTTGCAAGAGTCAAAGAGTGGGGGTGTGAGAGAAGGCCCAGGAGGCAATGCTGACAGGGGGCCAGAGCACATACACAAGGTTGAGAGCTTCACCCAGGGCCAGAGACCCTTTTCTCTGCTCACCTGCCCCAGGTTCCTCAGTCCCCAGGACTAGGTTAAATATCAGATGCTATGCTTTATAAGGTTCAAGGACATAACTGTGGTATTTAGGTAGAACATGGAAAGCCTTCTTCTAGGCTGTTTTTTTACCTACTTAAACCCAGGTAAGTAAAGCCCTGCTACCTCCATCATTTTAACCTGACCACCAACTGCACTATTACTGTGGCATCTGACCCCAGTCGCTTCTACTGCAGCCTGACCTGGAGGCTCTGCTGCACCCTCGGTGGGATCAGAACTTTCCCCAACTGAGTTCTGTATAACCAAGGGCTTCCTCATGGACAAAGGACAGAAGAAAAAGAGCCACAAAACTGAGTCAGGACATGAATGTCTATACTGGTCAATGGAGGAATTAAGGTTTGTGACCCAGGTACATAGAGCTACAGTGTATTGGAGCTGAAGGAAGGGATGTCAGAGGACATGGGCAGCTGGGAAAAAGTAGTGGACAGTCTGGGAGGACTGTAATGTTTCTGAGAATGGATCTGAGCTAATAAAATGGCTTTTGGAAAAAGGATCTTAGGAGAGGAGATTTACCTGAGCAGTTGTTCTGTCAGTAAGTAGAGTAGAAAATAGCCATCGCATATTTCTTTCTTTTGCCTTACCTCTCTCCTAGTATGGTGGGAGCGCAGAGGCTGTATGGTAGTTGGAGGAATTAGGCTTAGATGACACGACTGATGTCATCTGGGACAGGGCATCAGGAAAAGCATGCTTCAATGTCTTCATGGGCCTGAGCTGAGGAGGAGACATCCAGAGAAGACTGTAGGAAGAGCATGGTCTTTTTCCAAATAGTGTTGATACAAGTCCTGGTTGTATTTCTCAGATGTGTGATCTGGAGTATGCCTGTTAATCTCTTAGAAACAAAATTCCTTGATCTACCCTATGGGAATATTAGCAACCCCACAGACTGTTAGGAAATCTGTAGGTCAGGCCCTGACCAGGTAGCTCATTTGGTTGGAGTGTTGTGCCGATATACTGAGGTTGTGGGTTTGATCTCTGGTCAGGACACATACAAGAATCAACTTATGAATGCATAAATAAGTGGAACAACAAATCAATGTTTCTCTCTTTCTCTGTCCCCCTTCCCTCCCTTTTTTTCTCCCTCTCTCTCTGTCTTTTTTCCCTCTCTTTCTCTCTCTCTCTCTCAAAAAAAAAAAAAATCTATAGGTCAGCATATGCCAAATTCTTAAAACAGCGTGTGGCGCAAGGATGGCTCTCGGTAAATGCTGTAGTGTCCTAAGCCCTGATCCCCATCTCCATCTACCTAATATCTCTGTAGAACTGTAGATTGCCTCTCACAGGCTCCATGTATGCCCTGCAAGGACAGAGCCAAGTGGAACCAGGAGATGGAGCTGGATCCCACATTGCCAGCTTTCAATTAGACTGTGGTCATCTCTTGGCCTGGGCCCTTTGTCTTGTAAAGAATACCAGGACTACAGGCCTTGGATGTCTGGGTTTCTGTGCCTGTTGTACATGGCAGTTACGGCAGGGAATGCCCTTCTGTGGGGGCTGGTGGCAGTTGACAAGACACTCCAGGTACCCATGTACTAGCTGCTGGGGTTTCTGGTAGCCATGGACTAGGTTCCAGCCACACCCACAGTGCCCAAAACCCTGGCTGTGCTCTGGGGTGTGTCAGATGAAATCTCCTTTGGGACCTGCCTAGGTCAGCTCTTTGCTGTCCAAGTGAGTCTTCACTGCTGCCCACTGTGGCTGTGGACTGCTATGTGGCTTCAGTGCTGCACATTGTGGCTGTGGACTGCCATGTGGGCATCTGCCAGCCTCTACTCTATCTTTATTGCTGACCCAGGGTGTGGTAAGCTTAATGGCTGTAGCTGCTGTGACCTGCGATGCCTACATGATGGTGCCCCTTATAGTCCTGCTCCAGAGACTGCCCTATTTTAGACAGCAGGTACTGCCCCACACCTACTGTGTGACCACATGAGTATGGGCCGACTGTCCTGTGGTGATGCACATCCCAGCATCTGGTACAGACTCATCACATGTTGCTCTGTCCAGCACTGGACCTAGGGCTCATAGAGGCTTGCTCATTCTCCATGTTGTTTGTTGCCTGCCATCCCATGGTGCCCCCCAAAGGGCCCTGGGTACCAGCAGGGCCCATGACAGTGTCAGCACTCTTCCCTACACACCTGCCCTCTGCTCCTTCCTGGCTTACCATTTTGGCTGCCATACAGTGCCCTGCCACGTTCACATCCTACTGGCTAACCTCTATGTGGTGGTGCCACCTGCCCTTAATGTCTGAATTTGGGGGTACGGTGAGAAGTCAGGAAGTAATAAAGGATACATACAATGGAGCTACAAAGACCAATTCCTCATTGGAAAAATGGGGGTGAGAAACTCACACTTCACAGAAAATCTGATATCCACCTTGGCATTTGGGTGAGTGTGAGACTCACCACTGCCTGAGAAGTACTCAAGAGGTGTAGTAGCACCAGTGACACAGAACTATGATTCTTTATCTAGGACTCAGGACCCAAACTCTTCTTTTTCTATAGGGAGTCCAGTTAGAGCCCGGAGGCTCAATAGGCTCCTGTGACTGATTAGAAGATATTGGGAGGGAACTTTCCTGAAGGACAGGCAATAGAGGCTGTTGATACCAGAAGCTTGAACTGGGGGCTGCTTTTGAATGGTGGGGAGGAATAGAAATGTTTAGAAAGCCTGTAACAGTGGAGGAGACTAATTTCTAGGGGTAAGGCAGGGCACATAACAGAGTAGACCAGTATGGTGTTGCTGAGGCAAACCCCCTAGATATTCATCTTGGCCTTCATCCAAAGGCACATGGTTAAGTTAATGGCTCTGATCTTGGGAAGAAGCAGGTAAGGTTGCATTTCCTTCTAGAATATTTCTGCCCTCAAAGCTGAGGGACACACCATAATCCCTCCTGAAAAGGACCCATCTAAAGGCCCCCACAGAATGTATCAGGTTTGCCTTAATCTGTTTGGACAGGGGGACCAACAGAATGAGGGCAGATCTCAGCTTGGGGATGGATGAAAAAGACCCTGTTTGTAGTGAGAAACTCATTTCCATCCCATATCTGCAGGCACCAGCGTGTCGCAACTCTTCCCTCCCACCCCTTATCCCCATACCTTCTCCACAGCCTCTCCCACCCTCAGTTCATTCAGATGTCGAAATCTGTGCCCCTCCTGGTGAGACTATTCACTTGGACCAGAGATAAAAGCCTGGGGGAACTCAGAGGTCTTAGTCCATCCTGCAGCTGATGCAAGATGCAACCCGTCCCAGCCCTTCTGACTACTCTGCTGCTGCTGTCCCTGGTGCTCCCAGGACAGCCTCAGGTACAGGTGGACAGTGGGGGGATCACAAGAAGGGAGGGAGATAATTCTTTGCTTTGTATTGGCTCCCCCCACTCACTGCTCAGATCTTTTAAGAACCCCCAGGTTCTGGGGCAGTGAGGGTGGGGACAGATGTATGGAGGAGGAGAGAGTACCCTGCCTGCTCTGATGATCCCTGGGCTTAGGTGGGCACAGGGTGAGGAGGAAAACAAGGGTAAAGGTGAGTAGGAAGAATTCTGGACTGTCCACCTGCTCTTCATGAACCTTCATTTTATGCAGAAGTTCACTACCCTTTATCTGTGTGCTAAGGGTGCAGGAACTGAGGGAGGTCAGCCTGGGCTGTTCTATGCATGTGACCTCTGCTCCATTATCCCCCAAAGCTACACTACTGAGCTGGAGTTGCAGCAGGCTGAAGACAAAGCCAGATTAACTATTAGGGCCACAGAAGCTATGTGTGAGACTATTCAGAGGAGGATCGGGGACATATCTTAATTCTTGAAGATCCTGTAGAGAAACCTCAGCTGGTGCCACAAGCCTAATTAACAGCTTGGGAAGAAGTCTCCAATCTAAGGCTGGCTTATCCAGCTTCAAAATGGGAGTGGACAGATGGACATAGAGGATAATAATAACTAACAGGCTAATAAGAGTCTTAATAACTAAAAGTCTATAATAACTAATAATAACCATAGGTTATTAAGAGCCTTTGTAAATTAATCTCTACATGTGTTTTTACTTCTTAAAGTAAAACATAAGTATCTTTACTTACACAAAAGGACACTGGAACACAGAGAGAGTAACTCACCCACTGTTGCAGAGCCAGAAGTACGACTGAGGCAGTCTGGCTCTGGAATCAGTAGGTTATAAGTTAAGATTATAGGTAAATGGAATAAGACCCCCAATTATGCATCTCTCATCTCTAGAAACTTTCCTCCTCACTCTATTTAGCTGAGGTAAAGCAGCTGCCTGCCACCCTTACCCTGCTGGCCTGCATCACACACCCACCCTAGCACAGCTGGAGCTCTGCAGCTCCCTTAGGAGCACGGGCACAGGATTTAGAACAAAGCTGGCAGCCTGGCAACTTATTAATCATGTGACTCCATAAAATATTATTTTTAAGTAGTCAGAACCTCTAGTTTTTCAATTGTAATGTGTAGATCACAAGTCCTACCTTGTCATGTTCTTGTAAATGCTGAATACCAGTCCAGATTCTGGTGCCTGATGGTGCTGTTAATATTAATTTTCTTTCTTTGAAAATTTGGAACTCTCCGTACCTACTGTCTTCAAAACAATGAAAAGTTGTGGGGACCCACTAAATCTCTACAGTGGGGGTACTACAAAGGACTGCAGCCCCCAAACCAGTCCCCTAACAAGTCTCTTTGGAGTAGCCTTACTCTGTCCCACAGAGCATCCAGGAAAAGTCGGCTTCTGGTTATGGGAATTGCAGCCAGATCCAGCCAGTATACAAGGTAGGATGAAGGTGGCCCTGCAGACAGGAGCTAGAAGGGGACTGTGGCTTCAGTTCTGAGAAGTCAAGGAAAGGGTCCCTCACACTCATGGCTGAAGAGTGTCCATAGTCGAGAACAGTCTCCTGTGCAGAGGGAGAAGGGTCAGCCTCTTCTCTTACCTCATTGCCAGAAAGCACACTGTGCCCCAACATATATGCTTAATGTGCCTGTGACTTTGCAGATGGTGAGAGATGTGCCAGGCTCTGTTGATAAGAATGGCATATGCCATTGTATGGTTTACCTGCCCAGCAACCTCATCCCCTTGAAGCAGCTGGAACAGCTACTGAGTACAGCCCAGGAGCTCATGGGCAAGTATGAACAGGAGCTGTCCAGGGTGAGTGCTGGGGTTGGGGCTGGGGTTGGGGCAAGGTCTGCGACAGGAAGTAGCATAAGGATGAGCTCTGGTGGTAAAGAAGGAGCTGATGGAAGCACAGGGCTCATCTTTGAGGCTAATCCTTAGTATGAGGGGAAAACTAGGTACTGCTTTGGGGATCCTCAGGGATACTAGCCGAGAGGCTTATGTAATGGGTATTTCCTACATTAATGGGTAAATTAGTGAGTTTGGATTCACTGGGAGCTGGGAAGAACACAAAAACAAGAAAAGGCTTGGAAATGGGATGACCAGTGCACAGGAGGCAAAAGAGGATTTGAACAGAAGAGTTAAAATAGGGACAATTGGTGCAGAGATGTGTGGACCATGCTGGTGAACTTGGAATTGGTGCTGTAGGTAAGGATGGGTAAATAGAAATGTTGCATTAGCAGTGTGATGTGGGCAGTTGTTTTATGTAATGGTCACTAGTGGAGCTCCTTGGGAAGGTCAACGGGATGGAACCAGACTGGAAGCTGGAAATCAGTCCATTTATTCCCTTACTAAACTACTCCTGAGAGTGTGTGGCTCTAAAAAGGAAAGAGAGTCTGGGTGGTTCAGGGGAAAGACTCACTGTATTTTGCCATGGATAATTCTCTCTCTCTCTCTGCCCAAATTTTTGCGTGGAAAAAAAGGATGAGCATTATATGTGGGTAGTACTAATTCTGTATCTGTATAATGTAAAACAAAAGATTTTTTTCCTGAAAGTTTGGGCCAAAAATGTGAGTGCACATTATGCGTGGGAGCACATTATATTTTTCCTGAAGGGAAAAGGATGCTAGTATTCTCAGCTGTGAAATAGGGATAAGGTTAACGGTCACCTCAAGAGCTTTTAATGGAAGCAAATAAGGTGACAGATATGAGAGAATTTTGTAGGCTGTGTGGCACTGGTGGGGGGCCTATAAATAGATGGGAAAAACCATAGCTACTGAGGTTTGGGGGAACTGATTGTCCATCCTTCCTCACCCAGGTCAGTGAGTATGCACATGCCACTGAAGATCAGGATAACCAGGTCCTGGAAATGAACCACGCCCTGAGGTTCAGGAATCCTACTGCCCTCACTGCCTCCTATGAATCCCCAGACTTCAACCTGCTGCGCCTGGAGCTGGAGGGAGCACAGGAGTTGGCAGCTCAGCTTAAGGCTAAGGGAAGGGTTAGTGCAGCTGGGGACCTCCTCTACCAACTCCAGAGCCAGGTATGTGGATAGATTTAAGAATCTCTCTCCCTTGCCCTGGCTGGTGTGGCTCAGTGGATTGAGTGATGACCTGTGAACCAAAGGGCTGCTGGTTCAATTCCCACTCAGAAGATATGCCTGGGTTGTGGGCCAGCTCCCCAGTGGGGGGTACATGAGAGGCAACCACAGATTGATGTTTCTTCCCCTCTCTTTCTCCCTCCATTCCCCTCTCTCTAAAAATAAAATAAATAAGATCTTAAAAAAAAGAATCTCTCTCCTCTCTCTAGCTCCTGTCTCATCTAATTGAAAATTTGAATTTCCAAAATCACTTCTTTCTGGAGAAGAAGACCCTGAACTAAGAAATGTGAGATCCTGAGTTCAACTCTTAAGAACATTCAGTGACCCACATTTCTGGCATCTCATTTCCATAGGTGGCTAATGCCAGCCTCACACTCAAGCTTCTGGCCGACTCTGACCAGCGCAGCTTCCGTGCTCTCAGCCAGGAGGTGGATATCCTTGAGAGCCGGCTAAGCGAGTGTGAGAGGGAGAAGGAGAAAGAAGAGGCCTCCAGAAACTCTAGCCCATTCCTGCCCCCGGGTGAGGTCTCATATTAAATTTTCCAAGATATCATCTCCCCAAGGATAGGGTTTGGCATGTAGGGTTGGCTATGGTGTACTGAGGGGTGGGCAGTAAAGATCTTGATGTAGAATGAATCTTTTATTCCCTTGCTTGGTGTATCACTAAGGGATGCAGAATGGTACACTCTCACACATTGGCATACCCACATACATAGACAAGTAAATACACCCACAATCAGGCATGCGCAGTGGTCTCTATTCAGGTACAATCACACATGCTTACACACACATTTGTACAGGCACTCAGGTGCATGGACATACACTCAAATAAACATATGCTTTCATACTCTGTTCTCTGTGGGTCATGTGCTTCACATCCAGCTCATACCTTGCCTGCTCTCTTCTCTAGGTTCTTGTGCCCATGGAGGCCTCCAGAAAGTCAGCAGACCCCTTGTGGTACAGCTCAATTGGAGAGGCTTCTCTTACAAGGCAGGGGCCTGGGGTCGAGATTCAGCCACCAACTCATCCTCTTCCCTCTACTGGGTGGCCCCTCTGCGTACAGATGGAAGGTGAGTCCAGAATGTTTTTTCTTCTGCAGCTAGATTCATTCAAAATATTCCCTAACCTCCCCTGACAGGTTTCCTGTTAGCCCCATCCCAGCTTCTATTTCTACACCCCTGGGAAAACTTAGCCTGGTCCTGACAGGTTACCTCCTAGTGCTCCTCTCATGGGTTAAGGATGGTCCAGATGGCCCTCAGCTTCCTTTACAAATTCACTGTCTGAAATTTCCCATCGCATATAATCTAGAGCTGGCTCTCTTCAAGCCTGATCTCATCTCCAGAACAAATTCTTCTATACCTGGGCCTCAGAATCCTACCTTCTGCTCAGAAAAAAATTCAGAGGATAAACTTGGCCATGCTTGACACTTGGAGTCAAACAAATCTGAGATTGATTCTCAGTGCTGCCACTTAAGCTAAGTGACCTTGTGAATTAACATCTCAGACCTATCTTAGCCAGCTGTAAAATGAGAATATCACATAAGATTATATAGAAAAGTGTAAATGATATAGTAAGTGCAGAAAAAATATTTGTTAAAGAATGGCTAAATGAATCAACGAGTAGACAAATGCACTCCTTAATAAACTGGCAGTCTGGCTAGGAAGGCAGATGCAACTTCCAGACCAGGTGTTTGAAGTAAGTACAGACACAATGTGATATAGACTTAATTGAGTAGGAGGTCATGGGAAGAAGGGATGAATGTGGGTTGAACTAGCCATTGAAGAACCCCAGTTGAAACTTATCTAAGAATGATGAGCTCTCTGCTGATAACAATGCTCCCCAATTTCTATAGATATTTTGTAGCATATAAAACACATTTGCATGCTTTTTCTTTTTAAGCCCTCTCAGAATCTCTGTGACTAAGGCAAGACTTACTGCCCAATATTAAGAGATGGCAATACTTACAAGTTAGGAATAATTTAAGAGACTTTCCAAAGTTACCTTCTGAATCCAGCTTCAAAACTCTGTCCTACTACAGGGCATCTGTGCCTCAATGGCAGATGGAAAGCAATGAAGTCTAAGAAACAATTATCCATAAATAAGAAAAAAATAATAGCTACCAGTTGTTCATTACTTACTTTGAAATAAATGCTCTACTAGTTATTTTATTTGCATATCTTAGTCCTGACAAGCATGTAATTTTTTTTTTACAAATTTTACTTGTGAGCTGAGTAACCTAGAGCCAATTATTTAACCTTTATGAGATCGATTCTCCCAGCCTGTGGGGAGAAAACCTATCTAAAAGTTATTTTATTATAATTAAATGAGATAATGCAGAAAAAAAAATAAAAAATACATGTAAAAAGAACAAAAAAGAAAAGATAAAAAAGAAAAACAAAAAAGAGAAAAAGCATATACAGTGCTTATTAGTTATCATTGTTTTTATTAATGCTACCGATACTGTTTTTTTACAATTATTTATTCTCTTGTAGTATATTGTAAGTAAAAAAGAAAGATTAAAAATCAATTTTGTTTGATTCCAGAGCCCCCACTATTGCTGAGAACATTAGCCTGCTCATTTTTTAATAACACTCTGTTTCCTTGCTTCTTTCTGCCACCTGCTGATTCTGGTGCGGGGTTTGGCTTAGGTACTTTGACTACTACCGACTGCACAAGTCCTATGATGACCTGGTACTGCTGAAGAACTATGAGCAGCGGAAGACGGGCTATGGTGATGGCAGTGGTAATACAGTGTACAAGAACTTCATGTACTTTAACTACTATGGCACAGGTGATATGGCCAAGGTAGACCTTTCTTCCAACAGCCTGGTTCTGCGGCGCCCATTGCCAGGTGCCACCTACAACAACCGCTTCTCCTATGCTGGTGTGTCATGGAAAGACTTAGATTTTGCTGGTGATGAGAAGGGGCTATGGGTGCTTTATGCTACGGAGGAGAGCAAGGGCAACCTGGTTGTGAGTCGCCTCAATCCCAGCACCCTAGAAGTGGAGGAAACCTGGCGCACCAGCCAGTACAAGCCAGCTCTGTCAGGGGCTTTCATGGCCTGTGGGGTGCTCTATGCTTTGCGTTCTCTGAGCACCCGCCAAGAGGAGATCTTCTATGCTTTTGATACCACCACTGGGCAGGAGCACCATCTCAGCATCCTGCTGGATAAGATGCTAGAAACACTGCAGAGCATCAACTACTGCCCCTTAGATCACAAGCTGTATGTCTACAATGATGGCTACCTGGTCAATTATGACCTCAGCTTCCAGACACTGAAGAGCAGGCTGCCAAAGCCACTAGTCAAAAGGTCATCTGGGACTAAGGCTCCACCCAATGCTGTCAAACCCAACAAGTCCCGTAGGCCTTGAGACCCAATAGTAATAGTATTGGTAGAAGTATATCCTCTTCTTCACTCCTCAAAATAGCCATTAGGCTTAATGATTGGTCACATTGATTATATCCAGTAAATTCTTTACACTTAATATCTCGATCAGCACATTAAAGTTCTCTTCAATAATGGTCTAGGTGGATTTAATTGAGGTTTGATTGGGAAACAAAATATGGGCTGGAAAACATAACTGTCCCTTTACCAGAATCCTAGAATTGTAGGAACTGCAATTTAAAAAAAAAAATCATATTTTGTGTTTTGAAAACTGTGAATCCAGCTCCTACAATTGTAGGATTCTGTGAGCTAGGTTTACAATCATCTCAGGTCTAGAACCTCTGGTTCCAGTGCCATAGATCCAGGGGAGCTGATCATTAGATTGAGATGTGTAAGTTCCCTTCTTGTCCCCAACCACCCGTGGGGTACCTGGGAGAATAAAGGGCAGTGTCTTGGTGTGAAAATCAATGTTTCACTGTCCTGAATATATCTCACTTTCAAGTACAGTTGGGAGAGGGCTTAGATTTGAGTCATGTTCTAAGAAGTAAACAACTGATAGCTGAGCATGAAGAAGGCCTGACACGGATTGGGGTGGAGGTCCAGACATTCTAATAAAGAATCTTTTAGTGTGGTAGCAGGAAGTCTCCTGGACAACTGTCTGTGGTTTCTTTGTTCAACTTCAACACACTGAGAACATATGGGCCTGGACTCTCTGCTTGACACCTATCTTCATGATGAACCTACCCTCTAGGCAGGAAAATGGAACATTCAAGGGTTCAGACCCTGAAGTCTTCACAGTCATACAGATACCAGAATAACCAACATACTGCCTCATTCTTATACTTTCACACATATTCATTCACAAAGATGTATCCAGTTAGACATGTGCACTCTCATTGTTGCATATATGGTATTTCCATCCACACCCAAACATCAACATAGCCAAAATATGCATTTTAACCTATTTACTAACAGAAAATTCATCTGCTACCAAAATAAAAATCAATCACCTTCTCCAAATTTGCATGGAACTGAGAACCTGGCTTTTCAGTTGCCTAAACCTGCCATTAGGAATTTCACTGTTAACCTTTACTTTCACCTCTTTGTTTACAGACATTTCTTCCTCTTAATGCTTCAACAAAAAGGTAGGCATTTAAGATGAGGTTAGAATATTGAAAGAAATCATTAAAAAATTCTGCTATAATAGCACATAGAATAGACCAAATGAAAAGCAAATTAACAATACTTTACATGGAACAACTAATTAACCTTTTGTTCTGAATACCCCTAGAGCAGGGGTGTCAAACTCATTTTTACCAGCGGCCACGTCAGCCTCACATGTGCCTTCAAAGGGCCGATATAATTTTAGGACTGTATAAATGTAACTACTGCTTAACTGTTAAGGAGTTGAAATTACATTCAGCCCTTTGAAGCAACCGCAAGAATGATGTGGCCCCCCAGTGAAAGAATTTGACATCCCTGCCCTAGAGGAAGCCTCCATGGCTAGTCCTGTTCCTGCTTCCAGCACATAGCAAATTCCACCTGCTGTACTCCACCAGTCCCCTGGGAACATTCTCAGTTAAGTCTAGAATCCCAAAATTTAGACACAAAGGAAAACACGACCTCCTCTTTCACTTTAGAACTTTGTTCTTGCTCCATTTCCCTTTCTAATTCCCAAGTCTTTCCAGATCACTAAAAATAGCTATGAGCTTTTTCCTATAAGAGATTCTATTCTTATCCACATTTATTTGCTTTTATCTATGACTTCAGTAGACCCTGCTTTTCTTACTACATCCCTAATATTCCTACAAGAAACTCATACGTAGGACCACATATCCCACATAACAAATCTGGTTTTTAATTTATTTTTTAATAGTTCCATCCTGAGAACTTTGTGACCAATTTCCTGGATAATTGTCTTATTCTATTTCATTACATAGACCTGGACTCACTACATATGTCCTCTTTTCCCAGTTAGTCCTGGAAGAGACTGTGAGGCCAGAGTTAACATCACAATATCTCTTTTCTGTAGAGGTTATGATCCTAGTGGGTGGGGCAGGGGAGGGCAGCCCTGGGAGGAGTCATCTCTACTTAGCCCATCTTGCACCAAGTATGAATCAATAGCCAAGACAGATCTCAGCTGGGCCACCTTTGGAGAACTGGAGTGGGGGTAGACCTTTGCAAAATACTTGACTCTAGCCTGGTCACTCATCCTTTTTGTGGCAAAAAGCCTATGACCTGAAAACACAACACCTGAAACAGAGGCCAGTGGTCTCCCCTCACTCCATCTGCCCCAGCTTCCACCTGTTCCTCACTTGCCTTTCCTCCAAGGTCCATGCCGCATGTCATCTCTCGAACACCCAGGATGGCCCAGAATGGGCATCTTTCAGGTCAGCCTGCCAACAAGAACATTTCTTCAAGTATCATTCGAGTGACATTAAAGACACCAGGCAAGCAGGAAGACTTTATGATAGCTGCTGACACCTCAGTGAGGCAGTTCAAGGAGAAGCTATCGGCTCATTTTAAATGCAAAATTGATCAGCTAGTGCTGGTCTTCATGGGCTGCCTTCTCAAAGACCATGACACACTGAGCCAGAGGGGCATCCTGGATGGTCACATCATCCACTTGGTCATCAAATCTAAACAAGGCTCCAGATCCCTGACCCATTCCTCCCAGAACATGCCAACCAACAAGCTCTGCCACCAGGACAGAAACACCAAAGGAAACAGCAGTGAGGTATTCCAACCTGCTGTTATGAATCATGCTTCAGTGGAATCAGCCCTCTTTGTGAAGCCTGATGCACCCCAGGGGCTTACCCAGGACCTGGAAGTGGGTAGACCTGAGTGCATAACACAGATGCTGGAAAATTCAAGCTCCCAGTTGCTTCTGTCCACCACCGACCTCATGAGACAGTTAATCTCAGAACACCCAGAAATGCAACAATTGATGCAGCAGAATCCAGAAGTCTCACACATCCTTGACAATTCTGAGATCCTATGGCAGACCCTGGAACTGGCCAGGAACCTTATCTTGATTCAAGAGATCATGCAGATCCATCAACCTGCACAGACTCTTGAGCATCCTCTGAACTCACCTTCACAACTGGGTCTAGAGATAATCCCAGGTGGGAACAATGCCTTGGGCCAAAGCTATGCTGATTCCAAAGATCAAATACTGAACAGCTCACAAGATTCCTTTAGGGGCAACCCTTTCACAGCTCCCACAGAAGCGCAAGTGCGAGAACAAGTCCACTCTTCACCCTCATATTCACCATCATCCCAGGAAAGGCTGGACCAGCTCCCTGTAACCCAAGTCATCTATACTAGTTCTTGTGATTTATCTTCAATCACCTCATCCAAAGCTACCCCCAACAAGATGAACTATACTTCTAGGGGTAATACTGCTACTAATTCCACCAAGGGCCAGAATCATACCTGTGACATTCAGCAGTCAGTTGGGGTACAAGCCTTACCTAGAAGAGAGCGCACACAACAACTCCAGGCAGAAGACAAAGATGCCACCATCTCTCTAGGTAGCTCTGGCCAGAGGTTGGAGGATGACCTCCAACTTTCAGAAGAGCAGACTAGTTCCTCTCAGATCATAGGAAGCATGATGAAATTGCTTTTGAACAACTCCTACCTGGCAGTCCAGATGATGATGTTCACGAGTATGTCCCAGCTGAATGAACAGTGGAGGCAGCAGCTTCTCACCTTCCTGCAGCAGACACAGCTTTCTGACATTCTTATAGCCCTAGCCAACCCTAAGGCATCTCAAGCAATGTTGCAGATTGAGCATGGTGTACAGCTGCTGACTACTGAGGCTCCTGTTCTTCTGCCCTGGATTGCACCTTATCTCTGGGGCTTGGGTTATCTTCCTGACCCCAGCTGCAGCTACCCTGACACAGTGCCCAGGGCCTGGCATGTGCCAAATATGGCTGAACCTGAAGGGCCTGAGTGCTGCCATAAATATGGAGCAAGCCTGTAGAAGCTACAATCCATAGCTGAAGATCCTTCCCCTCTTCTACAAGCCCCTGAGATTTGTTTCAGCAAGCAAATGGAATCACTTCAGGCCATGGGATTTGAGAACCACCACACCAATCTGCAGGTGCTCATTGCTACTGAGGGGGACAACAGCGCTGCTATTTGCAAGCTCAGAAGATCCCAAGGATTCTAACCCCCATGTCTATTTCCTTGTTACCTGCCTGCTGACCCATTTGATCACCTCATTTGCCAGCCAGAGAAATCCTGGAGTAGGAGAAAGCAACCAATACTTTCTCTACCAAATAATTGACCATTGGCTATTACTGGAAGATCTGTCAATAAAATGGCTACACCACACTCACCCCCATCTGAGGTTTTGCTTTGTTTCTTTCACAAAAAAAGGCAAGTATCTTTGTGCAATATCCTAATCTCACCTACCTACATCCATGGACACACAAATACACACCACATGTCTATATTAATATAAAGAATCACAGGCGCACACATAGAACCACATTCACAGATACAATACCATGATTACATATCCAAGAACATGCATATGTAGTGTCAGACAGATGTGAACACATGCACAGGTTCACATATCTCAGGTCCATATATATTCACATATATAGACACAAATTCAACGCACAGGTATGCACAGCCACATGCTCACATAGATACACACTTCCTAGAGAAACATAACAGATCCACATGAAAGGAAGGCAAAACATACAAAAGGGAAAAATATTCCAGATGGATTCAGATATTTAGTCATAAAGACTTGATTTCTCAAATCCAAATTGTTCAAATTTGAAAGTGGAAAAAGAAAGGCCTGGTGCGTCAGTGTGGGAAGAAGTCCATTTTAGCCAGGTCTTAATGATTATTCACCCTCCTAGAAGTCTCTTACTAATTGCCATTTTTACAATCATAGGGATTTTTTGGACTGATCCTATTCTCTATCACAGACAATTGCTGGCAACCTCATCACATTCCATCTATAAAATGTGCAGGCCTCCATGGGGCACGATATTTTTCAGCAATATTATTCTTCGCATATCTAGTGTTTGCAGCTCTTATTTTCTATGATTAGCCAAAGTCTCTTCACCCTTTTTTTCCTTTCTCTCCAAGGGTATCTCAGCCAATTGGTATGAAAACAATTGTAGTTCAACTACTCAATTATTAAATCATTTAAGAAGCTCTTGCCATAACTTAATAAGTTAAGTATTGTTTCAGGCATTGAAGAAATAGCAGTGATAAAACAAAGACTCGTTACTTATGGAATTCACTTTCTTTTGTGGTGCTACAATATTCACCTTATGGACATGTTAGGTGGTGATACATGCTATGAAGAAAAATGAAGTAGATTAAGCTGTTCTAAATAAGGAATAATCAGGACAGGCCTCTCTGAAAAGGTGCCAGTTGAGCAGAAACCAAAAGGATTTTGAGATTTAAACATGCAATGTCCTGGGAGAGGTATGCTCCAGGCAGGGAAGGCTGCATAATAAAAGTAAAAGCCATCAGGTAAGAGTTTTATTTCTTTGAAGAATAACAAAGAGATGATGTAGCTGGAGTGAACAAGAAAATGGGGCTAAAAAGATCCAAGAAATCATGAAGAGATTTGTAGGTCTGGTGAGGAATTTGTATTTTACTATGAAAATCCCTGTTGGACTTTGAGAAAAGGAGTAAAGTTTTTTAAAATTTGCCAGCTTGGCTGTTGAGTGTGGAATAGATTGTGGTAAAGGAAAAGTTGGAAGCAGTAAAACTAGTAGACGTTTTTGTAACATAACAGGTAGAAGATGGTAGTGTCTGTGACTAGGGCAGGATCAGTGCAGGGAGTGAAGAGTATTCTGATTCTGGACTGCAAAGGGGATCCACAGAGATGTCAGGGCTCCTCACAGATCTCCAATTCTCCAGCCTTGACATTTTCATCAGCAAGAGCGAAGGACAGGGCCACAAAGCTCCAGGTGTGCCTAGCAAGCCTGCTGCCAAAGACACCCATTCCATCACTGCAACCTACCAAAAAGATATGTCTCAAGGAATGAATTACAGCTAAAACTGATGCTATATCTCCGCAATGAAACATCTCTACTAATCTAATTAAGCCTTTACCTTAGTTTCCTCAGTTTACAAAAAAAGCCTAAGTTCTCCAGGTCATCTTTCTAATGATCATCCCAACATGCTTGAGCATCTCTCATCTGAGTACAATTCCACTCATCACTTCTCCAAATCTTTCCATCCTACCAATTAGAACTCATAATTTAGCAACAGTAGAACCCTTACACCTACAACTTTCCAGATGTTCCCACAACTTTCTCTTTTTTTTGATTTTTAAATATATTTTATTGATTATGCTATTACAGTTATCCCATTTCTTCCCCATCATTCCCCTCCACCCTGCGCACCCCTCCCACCCACATTCCTCCCCTTTAGTTCATGTCCATGTGTCATAAGTTCTTTAGCTTCTACTTTTCCCACACTATTCTTGCCCTCCTCCTATTTTCTACCCACCATCTATGCTACTTGTTCTCTGTACCTTTTACCCCTCTCTCCTGCTCCCTCTCCCCTGTTGCTAACTCTCCATGTGATCTCCATTTCTGTGTTTCTGTTCTTGTTCTAGCTGTTTGCTTAGTTTGCTTTTGTTTTAGGTATGGTTGTTAATATATGTGAGTTTGCTGTCTTTTTACTGTCCTATTTTTTATCTTCTTTTTCTTAGATAAGCCCCTTTAACATTTCATAGAATAAGGGCTTGGTGATGATGAACTCCTTTAACTTGACCTTATCTGAGAAGTGCTTTATCTTCCCTTCCATTCTAAATGACAGCTTTGCTGGATAGAGCAATCTTGCTCTAGGTCCTTGACTTTCATGACTTGGAATACTTCTTTCCAGCCCCTTCTGGCCTGGATGGTCTCTTTTGAGGAATCAGCTGACAGTCTGATGGGAACTCCTTTGTAGGTGACTGTGCCCTTATCCCTTGCTGCTTCTAGAATTCTTTCCTTCATTTTAATCTTGGCTAATATAATTATGATGTGCTTTGGTGTTTTCCTCCTTGGGTCCACCTTCTTTGGGACTCTCTGAGCTTCCTGGACTTCCTGTAAGTCTATTTCCCTTGCCAGATTGGGGAAGCTCTCCTTTATTATTTGTTCAAATAAGTTTTCCACTGGTTGCTCTTCCTCTTCCCCTTCTGGTACCCCTATATTTCGGATGATGGGATGTTTCAAGATGTCCTGGGAGTTCTAAGCTTCTCCTCATTTTTTTAAATTCTTGTTTCTTCCTTCTTTTCTGTTTGGTTGTTTCTTTCTTCCTTCTGGTCCACTCCATTGATTTGAGTCCCAGTTTTCCTCCCATCACTATTGGTTCCCTTCATTTCACTTACTGTAGCCTTCATTTGTTCATCAAATTTGCGACCAAAATCAACCAACTCTGTGAGCTTCCTGATCACCAGTGCTTTGAACTGTGCATCTGATAGGTTGGCTATCTGTTGGTCACTTAGATGAATTGGCTCTGGGGCTTTGATCTGTTTTCCCGTTTGAGCCATTTTTGGGTTTTGTGGTTGGTTTTTTTTTTTGGTTTGGTTGTGGCTGTTGCATAGTGAGGGGTGGAGCCTTATCCCCAGGGCGGGGCAGCCCAGTTGCTGGGTTGGGACACTATATGTGGGGGCGGGGACTGAGAGGGAACAATGGTGCTTGCTCTGTGCTCTCATTCCAGTCCCTTCTGCCACTGTCCCCAAGCAAATTGAGCCCTTCTGGTGCTGATTTCCATGTGGGTGGGCTTGTGTACATTCTAGGGCACTATGGGTCTCTCCAATGAACTCTGTTGTGAGGCTGGGAGTCTCTCCTGGCACTTCAACCCCCACAATGTTTTCAATCAGTGCTTTTAGGCTTTATTTCCCAGCACAGGAGCCCTGAGTTGCAGAGTCTGTCTTGCTGCATGTTTTCTCTTGGTTTATCCACGCGTGAATGTGTGACCATGGTCTACCACCTTGTGCACCTCACTTGGTCTGCACATTGCTTCCTCGTGCCCAGTAACCACCGCCTGTGTGCCTGGGGTGTGCCAACTGCTGCCTGCACATCCAGGGCCACTAGTCACTGCTTTTTCCTGCTGCGACTACTCTTTGCTGGCTGCTGACTCTGCCCCTCTTACCAGTCTGGGTGAATTGTTGTTGGACTTCCCGTACAATTCAATTTTCTATCTGTTCTGGTTGGTTTTTTGGTTCTAAATTTTTGTTGTCCTTAATTTTGGTTGTGAGAGGAGGCACAGTGTGTCCACCTATGCCTCCATCTTGGCCGGAAGTCTACAACTTTCTTTGTTGTAACTTAATTCTGGTTGTCTACTCAGGACACTGCTTCTCCAGCAGTGCTGGTTGTTTGTTGCATTCCCTGTGGTCTTAGAAGAAGGTGTCAATATCCTCCCTGTTCCTTCTTTTGCAATTAAACTATAATTCTATACTCCATATCTAACAGTATAATAATCATTCTAGCATAGCACTCACCTAGGAAACTCATAATGGTCTATCCAACTCTGCCTGCTCTCTCTGTAGGCAGAAAAAAGCAGACAACTGCCCTGACTAATCTCATCTAAATTTATTACCAAAAACCATAATTGGTCTGTTAGTGATTCTCCTATATTTTCCTATTCCAATATTTCTAATGGGATCTGCATTAAAATAACCTGAAGAGTGTGTAAAACATGAATTTCTGAGCTCCATTCCAAGAGGGTCTGATCCAGTAGGTTTAGCATGGAGCCCCAGGTGTTGCTGATGCTGCTGGTCTGGGGAACCACACTTGGAGATTGAGTGCCTGGGTCAATTCACTATCTTTTTTTTTTTAGGATGATCATTTCATATTTTTCAGCTCTTCTTACTTTTACCATCCTCATTTCTATTTTTAATTACAGCTGATGTTTTGATTATTCCAATAAGAAGACAAAAGTGATCAAAAGTGACTTATACCTGTGTCCACTATTAAATCAACATTCATACTCATACACTTTCCCCTCCTACCTGTTGTATTGAATAACCTGTCCATGCTCCTAAATCAAACTCTCTACTAATATATCTTCACAAACATTTACTCTTGACATTGTTTTCTCTTTCTTCTGCATTGTTTTTTCTCATTGGATTGTTGCCATCAGAATAAAACTATGATGTAATATTCTCATCTTAAGAAAAAAACAAGAGCAAAGAAGAAGTCTTTATCCTTTGAAAAAACATTCCCATACAGCCACCATCCTTTTTTCTTATTTAAAGTACTCTTATTGGATCTACTATTTTTTCCAATCCGTTTGCTTTTAAATTCACTCCATCAGGTTTTTTGCCCCCACAACTTTTCTAAAACTTGTTTTATCATGGTCCCAATTCTCTGTTGTCAAATCCAGTATCAATTCTCAGTTCTCGTCCTACTGACCTACCAATATTATTTGACACATTTGGTTACTTTCTCCTCCTAGAAACTCTTCATCTTCTTCCTTTTTCTTTGCTTTTTTGAATTAATGTTTTATTTTTTAAAAAATATTCTTTGCTGAATTCATCTAATCTTCCAGATTTCTAAATATTGTAGGGCCCTATAACTTAGTCTTTTTACCTCTATTCTTTTCCTATATTCACTAGGCTTATGATTCTAAATACTTTGTCAATGTGGATGAACTCTAGACTCATGATATTGAATTACCTTCCTACATTTCCATTTTGATATAAAATAGACATCTCAAGTATAAGTGCAACTGACCTCAGTTTTTTTTGCATAACCATATTCCCTCATTTACTCTAATATCAATAAATAGCCAATTCATTCTTTGAGTTCTTCTGAATAATAATAATAACAATAATAATAATTTGTTTTTATTTAGAGAGAGGAGAAGGGAGGGAGAGAGAAAGAGAAACATTGTGTGAGATAATAACATCAATTGGCTGCCTTTGGTACTTGCCCTGACCAAGGGCTCAACCTGCAACCCAGGCATATGTTTTGACTGGGAATTGACCTGGTGACCTTTTGGTTTGTGAAACAATGACCAACCAAGTGAGCCACACCAGCCAGAGCAGTAATATATAATATATATATATATATATATTTTTTTTAAGTTAAAAACCTTTGTCCCCCTCTACCCCCTCTCATAGTCTAGCTTCTGCTCACCAGAAAGTCAAAGTTTGAAAATATGTAAAGGATATATGACTAATGTTGAATCAGAGAAAAGGCAAGAACATAAGATACCAAGAAAAAGAGGGTTCACTGAGGAGTACCTGAATTTGACTTTTGATGGGGACACAAAATATTAAGGAGTCTTCCTTAGTTCTTCAATATAAGTGATTCTCCACATACCATATAATAGGGCTTGTGGAAGTAGGACTCTTGGACTCAGAAGGAGGGTAGGCCAAGGCAACTTACTATGAAAAAGGCAAATGAGACAAAGAAAGTGGAAAAGTTAAAGGTTGTTGGAGATGGAGTTCCCAGGGATCCAGAGTACCTTAGAGAAACCTCAAGAATCCACTGTATGAGGCTGTGATGTCAGTGGTGAGGTCACAGAGATGACCTGACAGAGTGGGTTTCAGCCCAGAAAGCTTCAGGGGTGTCTGTTCAGCAAGATGAGGGTGGTTTGGAGCCCTGTATAAGAGAAAGGACAGGGTCACAGCTGCTCGGTATGTATTTCCCAAACTGGGTCATTCTTTCTGTTACATCTTTACTCATCAACTGTAGACCTCTTCCCCAGGGCCTCAGGTGTTCCTTCCCTGACCTCAGCATGTCAAACCCATAATCCTCTCATAGCATCCTATCCCAGGGACCTCATTGCCCCTTCTTTGTGGATCCATCTGTTTCCCCACCTTGAGATCCCAGGCCCTCTTTCTGCTCACCTTTCTTTCTTTCACCATTGCTCAAAAGGATGATCTTTGTCTCCCATTCACATCCCCCAGCTGTGTCCCCACATACCTGGGCCTCCTACTGCCTACCATGGCCAAAAGCGGAGAGGCCCTGCCACAGGGTAGCCCAGCACCAGTCCAGGATCCTCACCTCATCAAGGTGACAGTGAAGACACCCAAGGACAAAGAGGATTTCTCAGTTACAGACACTTGCACCATCCAGCAGCTAAAGAAAGAGATATCTCAGCGCTTTAAGGCTCACCCTGATCAGCTGGTCCTAATCTTTGCTGGCAAAATCCTCAAGGACCCTGACTCACTGGCACAGTGTGGAGTGCGAGATGGACTCACTGTCCACCTGGTCATCAAGATGCAGCACCGTACCGTGGGCACCAAGTCCTCAGCTGCCTCAATCCCTACACCAACCCCTGGAGCATTCCCTCAGCCAAGCTCCATTTACCCAGCAGGTGGCCCATCCACCTTTGGCTTAGGTGTCCTCACAGGCTTCAGTGGGCTGGGCCTCACTTCTGGAAGTTTCCCTGACCAGCCAAGCTCACTGATGTGGCAGCATGTATCTGTGCCTGAGTTTGTGGCTCAGATCATTGATGAACCTTTCATCCAGGGTCTGCTGTCCAACACGAGTCTGGTGCGCCAGCTGGTTCTTGACAACCCCCATATGCAGCAGCTGATCCAGCACAATCCTGAAATTGGGCATATTCTCAACAACCCTGAAATCATGCGGCAGACACTGGAGTTTCTACGCAATCCTGCCATGATGCAAGAGATGATGCGTAGCCAGGACCGGGCACTCAGTAACCTGGAGAGCATTCCTGGTGGCTACAATGTGCTTCGGGCCATGTACACAGATATTATGGACCCGATGCTCAATGCGGTACAGGAGCAATTTGGTGGCAATCCTTTTGCTGCTACCACTACTGCTAATGTTACTACTAACAGCAGCCAACCTTCCAGGATGGAGAACTGTGACCCTCTTCCCAACCCCTGGGCTTCCACACATATTGGCTCAGGTGGCAGGCAAAGCAGGTGGCCTGGGGAACAGGATATATCTGATGTTAGAAATAGGGTTCCCAACATTCTGGGTAGTATAGGGTTCTATGACTATCTCCAGCAATTACATGAGACTACCCAGTCCCTGGGAACCTATCTACTAGGGACAGCCTCCACCCTCAGCCCAAGCCAAGAAGCACCACCACCAGGAAACCAAGTTCCCCCAACTACGCCTGCACCCCAGAAACCTGAGTCAGACCAGTCACTCCCCAAGGAGTCAGTAGCAATCAAAGGCAATCCCTGTTGCCCAGTGTTCCTGAGATACTCCTTAGAAAGTAGTCCTAGACAAAACAGAAGCCAAGATCGTACAGGGAACAGTTCCACTGGTCACAGCAGCAGCATGCCTGATCTTATCACAGGGTTAGGAGGTGCTGCCAATAGGGCCCCATTTGTTCCTTCACCACCTTCCTCCATGGTGGCTACCCCTGGAATTCCTGAGCATGCCTGGCTACCACCACCAACATATCCTAGATCTATGTGGCCAGCCAGCATGAATCAGGCCCCACAGTTGCAGGACGAGATGCGTCGGCAGCTGCCCCTTTTATTGCACCTTCAGGCATCCATGGCAAACCCTCGTGCCATGCATGCCCTGGTACAGATTGAGCAGGGTTTGCAGGTCCTGGCAATTGAAGCACCTCACCTCCTACTCTGGTTCATGCCTTGCCTAGCAAGACTGGGAAATACGGCAGGAGGTGCAGAGCCTAGAGAGGGGACCCTTATGCCTGAGGCTCCCCCTGCAGCCCCAGCTCCTGAGGTTCCCCCAGCACAGGGGTCTGTGGAGCTAGGCCTCCACTCCACTCCCTTCCTCCAGATACTGCAAGCCCTAGCTAGTGCCAATTCCCAGCAGCTGCAGCCTGAGAATAATTTTCGTGTGCAGCTAGAACAACTGCGAGCCATGGGGTTTCTGAATCCCGAAGCCAACCTCCAGGCCCTCATTGCCACAGGGGGTGATGTGGATGCTGCAGTGGAGAAGCTGAGGCAGTCATAGGAGCCCAAGTTATTCAGACTGTATCTTTCCCTCTGTGCCCTTTCCCCCATACCCGCTGCACAGTTCTACCATTCTTGGATGCAGCTGCACTATGAACCAAATTTACTATGATGCCCTTCACTGTGGAGACGACGTCATTCCAGAGTCAGTGAGAAAGAATGAAGGCCAGAAACAGGGTGGGGTACTGTGAGTTACCCAACCACCCCTGCCATTGTACCATCACGGGGCCCTAGTCTGAGCTCTGCATATGCTTGTCTTGAGATGCGATTACATCCAATCTCCAGTGTCACCTGCTGCCTGAGTCTGATTCTTTGCGGGCTCTGAGGGAAGGGGAACACATGGGAGAAGAGGTGGTATGAAAAGAGCTATATCTGCATGGATGGGAGGGCTTGAGGAAAACTGGAAGATTTAAAGGTAGAAGATTCAGAGGCATGGAGACCAGGGCAGGGCAAGCTGAGGCAGTTTTCTTGGTGTCTTTTCAAATGTCCCCAGATTTTGTGTCCTTTAGGAGTTGCCGCCATGTACTCCATTCTTTGGTGCTCCTACCACCAGCCTGACTGAAGAGTGAAAGTGGGAAATTTCTAACTTTTATTGTCTCTGAAGATTATCCCATATAGGTGGCTCTCTCTTTCTGGTTTCAATGTTGACCCCTCAGTGGATAGAGATAGAGCAGGATTCTAAGATTTTCTCATCTAATCAGGTTTACAAAGTTTCTCTAGCCACCACATTGAGAGAGTTGTCACTGACACAGACTCTCTGTGCCCTGTATCTCTTGCAACTGCTAGGTCTGAAATTGTCTGCCCTGGGCTTAGCATTCACTATTAGGTGTTCAATGTGAGTTAAAGAGGTGTGACCCTGGCCTCATTTGGTAGCAAGAACTGTTGTGTTGCATTTGAAGAGTGCTCATTTGTAATTACAAACTATGAAAAATGCTGTGAAGACAAAAGGGGAGTGTGAAATAGCTTAACGGGTTTGATCTAGTCTGGGGAGACAAGGAAGACTGATGTACTCTAGCTACTGTCTGCAAAGTAAGAATGAAGCAGGTAAAGATTTGAGAGGGGCGGGAAGACTATTCCAGCAGAAGGGCCATTGCATACAAAGGCACTGAGGTGCAGCATGTGTCACACACAGGTAGTGCCCTAAGAATATTGGACTAAATTTCACTTTGCACTCAGGAATGCTTCCTGTTGCCTGTGTACTTGTAACATTCGTTTGTAACACATTGGTTTGTTTACTCACAAACCAAGTGAGTATGCATAGTATAGAAAAATGTACCAACACGCAGTGCATATTCACAGGTAAATACAGTTTCACATCTGCACAATTTATGTCCATGTGTATAAGCGTACATATACAACACAATCTCTTAGAGTTTTACCACAGAAAGGAATTATAAAATTTTTTTAAAGTATGCTACATTCAGAGGAAACTGCTACGGTATAAGTGGTCATGGAGTGTGTTTAAATGTCACTCAGTGTTAGAGGTCCTTTCAGGGACTGAGACAAACAGACCCTCTTCCTGGAACTCAGGATACTTGGACCAAAGTATATATTTTAGCTGCTTGTAGGTAGTTTAGAGATGAAAAGAGCTTTTGGGGACAACTTTTGCCTACTGTTCTAGGGTTCAATCTCTAGGTGGAGCACCAGATATGAAAGCCCCCTTTATCTTCCACTTCACTCCCCATATCAGTGGGGGCCTTCTTGTTCAGATCAAGGGAACTGTCGTCATTGATGCTTAGGGAAAATAAAGATAAAGTCTCACCTCTCTGTTTTCTGAAACTAACAAGGCAAGCACTTTTCACTGTCTCTGACTGGGGAAGATGTACATATACAATCCCTAATTTCCATCCTGGGAAGACCAGGTAGGTATAAGAAAAAAAAAAAAAAAAAAAACAGGGAAAGAAATGTCTCTGCTTTGATCTGTCATATATGGGAAAGGGAAGCATGAAGGCTCATGAAGAAAAGCCAGCTTACCAGGGCAGACAGCAGGTGGGAGTCTGCATCTGAAAGTCCTGGGTAAGGAGAAGAGTCTTCATTTAATAGACTCATTTCTGGCTATATCCTTTTGATGGGGCTACAGCTGATGGGGTATCTAGAATCCTTGCTATAGGCTCATCTGTGTTTAAACTCACCAGCTACATGCCCTGCATCACAATAAGGAGATGAACTTCTAGGAGAAGGAAGTCCTGGGGCAGGCACAGTCATGGTTCTCCATGATCAGTTAACATTGGGCCTGGTGCATGGAAAACACTTAGTAAATGATTGATTGAGCCAACATTGTATGAGGAATGAGGCAACGAGAATGTGGTTGAGGAGACTTAAGTAGACACAAATCAAATAGAGGATATTGCAGGACTGGGGATTGTGCTTGGGGAAATAAGGACTGCTGGGGTTTGGGAGAGAGAGGTTCTTGAGGGCTGATGTTACTAACAGGGCAGGTCTCCAGAGATGTCCCATGTGTAATCCCAGCTCTGATTCTCACACTATCAGTAGTGCTCCAAGTCAAATATCTGGGCCTTGGAAGGACCCCACACTAGGGGGTGCTGTGGGTGGAGAATAGAAGCAGGGTCAGAGTTCTGGTTATACTATTACCCCTATGAGTGTTCCCTAAGAATATGGAGCATGAGGACATATTGGGCAGTTAAGGCTTATACATATTCTGAACTAAGGAGAAGGAGGCAGGGGTCTGGGATTTCAAAGGGAAAGTAGGCAAGACACAGGTGGATAAGAAAGAGCAAACATGGTCAACAAAGTCTTTCTTGGCCATCCAAATACAGGGAGGCAGAGGGAGCCCAGCTGAATGTGCAGTTCCTCTCCATCTCCCCACATAGTTCATGTTATGTGAAGGTGATAAATTCCTTTCTTGAAGCAGATTTTTCTACCTGTAATCCTTTAGGCAGTTAAAGGTTCTTTTGGAGTCTTTTGTTTCTTGAAATTAAGCAGCTTAAAATAATTTATATACTAAAAACATATTTTGGGGTGAAAAACTCTGCTTCCCCTCAAAGTTCAGAGTGCAGAGAATAGGAGGGATAATGTGACAAGTTGAGGCAGGAAAGACAAGTGAGTGCAAGATTGCACAGGGCTTTGTTGGCCTGTGTAGGAAGTGTTGACTTCATTCACAATTTATGTTGAGCATGAATGAGAGAGTGGTAAGGGTGGAAGCCAGGTCCTGTCGAAAGACCTCTGTAGTCATTCTAGCCAGAGATGGGGTTACCCTTAGACTGGGGCTTTCCACAAGGGCATACAGCCAGAAATAGACAATTGAAAATATATTTTGGAGATAGAATTGATAAAACTTTCTGATAAGTTTGGATGTGCAAAGTTAAGAAAATTGAGGATTAATTAATTAATTAATTTATTTATTTATTTATTCAGATAATATTAATTGAACACCCTTTCTACGTCAGGGCCTGTGCTTGGTGCTGGAGAAGGGAAGTGTTCCAGACACAAAGCCCTGTCTTTGCAGAGCCAGCAGAGAGGGAACAGGCACCAAACAATCACTATATTTTGAAGTGAAGGGAGAAGCTAAGAAGAAAGTAAGGAGGGTAAGGAGATGGAGATCCATAGGTCAACTCTTTTTGAGTGGTGATCAGAAAGAATATCATTTAAGCAGAGATGTGATTAATAAAGAGATTTATCCAAGTGAAGGTAGGTCAGGAGCAAGAGTTCCCAGGCAAAGGGACATCAATTAAAAAAGCAGGCAGTAGCTTGGTGTGTTCTGGGGACACAAGCAGTCTGTTATGACTGGAGCAGATACTTGGGAGATGGGGTCAGGGAGGCTGTCATGGAGCAAATTAATTATTAGGGCATTTTAGTTTTGGTAAGGCATTTAGATTTAATTAAAGCATAATACAAAAACTTTTGATGCTTTTGGGTGCCAAGGTGAGGTCAATTGAGCTGTATTTTTAAAAGATCATTTTCACTTTTTACAGTGTTAAGACCTGACAGTGCTTTTTCTTTATTGGTAATGCAAGTGCCTGACTTCAGCTTTGATATCCCAGACATTCACTTCAAAGAGGCATCCACTTCAAAGACTGCTATCTCCAAAACACACTGCCAGCCACAGACCTAGGTGAGGAGAAAGGGCCTCTCACCCCTCTGATAATTCCTTTGTTTTTTTTCTCTTGCTGTGGTTTAAATTCCTGCTCCTGAGTTTTAAATCCACTAATAAGGAGTAAATCTATACACTAGGTTCCCACCCTTGACCTCAATAAAAGCAGAACCCAAGGTCTGTACTCTCTTCTTTGTTTGCCTCTCTCTCTCCCATTCCCCATCCCCAAACCCTGTTATGTAGTCCCAAATGCGCTATGTGCTGTGTTGTGGGGGGCTCCACCTGCAGAGCCCCCCAACCCATCTGCCATGGATGAGAATAAGGCTACCAAGACATGATCTGCTTGTGAGGAAAGGTAGCCCATCTCTTAAAGGAGAAGGGCCAGGAGCCTGTTCCTCAATGGGCTTTTATTGGGTTTAATTTACATAGGAATACAGGGCCTATAGTTAAAGCTCATCGATCATTGTCAGGCAGTAATGATTAAACAATAGATAACATTAAAAAAAGAACTATGAGGGCTTATTCTGAGTCAGGGTCAGATAGCTAAAGGGCCATAAAACTTTGGGGAAACAAACTCATTCTATGTTTGGACCCTTATCATTTAAATTGAGGGTATTCTTAGCAAAGCAGGTTTCACAGGATTTTATGCATTCTTTCTTAGGCCTGATCACCCAGGGGAACTGGCCCTTTCCAGCACAGGGCCCCACCCACCTCTGGTCTTGTTTTAGGCTTAAACTGGGCAAGGGAAGTAAGGCAGCCAAGAGATGAAGACTCAGGCTATGTCAAAGCTGAGGGATGAAGGTCCATCACCCCCTTTTCCTATAGCCCCTAAGTCCTTCCCTGAGGGCCCCTTCACGACCATGTCTCTTAGGGTATCCCTCCCTTGAGGAATCTTACCTGTCATTGGCTAACCAGTCATCTGCCCAGGGCCAAGCAGCGTGAAGTAAAAGGGGGCAGAGGCCGCACCCCTACCAGGAAGATAAGCTTTGTCTCCTTTAGTGGCTTATGGTCTGAAGGTCTTTTCACTCGGCCTTAGCCAGAAGGGGTTACAGTTTCTGAAACTAGGCAGGGTGGTTCCCAACACCCTATAACTTCCAGGACCTGTAAATATTGAGTTGGCCAAAAAGTCTGTTTAGTAAAATAAAAGACGCATTTTTAATTTTCAGTAAAATAAAATACACATTTTTCATTTTCACCCATAACTTGACTGATTTGGATATTTTGAGAATGTCAGCTACCTCCCATGTGGCATAACATTGATTGTTCTCAATTAATGTCTTGGTTTGATTGCTATCAACCTCACCTGGTCTACCTGACCATGAGGCATCATCCAGCCATGAAGCTTTGTAAATGCTTTGACATGCGTGATCAGTCACAGCACCTTCTCTATACACTGCACAGATCTTTATTTTTTTCGCATTTCATTTGTGTTTTTATCATTCTTGAAATAATAAAGCATAGTATGCAAAAATGTGTATTTTCTTCCATCCTCAATATTAAAATGGCTACACGAAAATTTACCAGTTTTGATGTTTGTTTTATTTATTTTTTTGAATTTCTAAAAAGATGCATTTATTTGCATCTACTGAGAAGATAATATAAGTTATGATCTTTCTCTTTTAATCTCTTTTTATTGTTGTACAATTACAGTTGTCTCCATTTTCTCCCCATTACTCTCCCCTGCCCTACCCACCCCCACCTCCCACATTCAATGCTCCCCCCACCCCATTGTCTTTGTGCATGGGTCCTTTATACATGTTCCTTGATAAGTTTTTTTTTTTAATTTACACCGATATGACAGCTGTCACAATACAATCTAACAAAATTGTTTAGAATGAAGTTAAAGACAACTAAGTGCTACTGGAGCCATCTTACAGAACAAAAAAACAAACTTTTTGCCCAACCCAATAATAAGTATGTCTCTTCCAAGGTTTCCTGATGGCTATTGCTGAGGGCATCTTGCAATCATAATAACCACAAGGCCAGTCCAGCCACAATAATGGTTATTGATGGGTTGAGACCAGCACAAAACTGTGAGAAGTGGAGACTCTGATGGGCCAAGAAAGGAAGCAGGGACACCACCTAGCAGGCTATCGAAGTATTGGAAGTATTGAGGTGATCAGATTGAGGATACATTTCAAAGAAAAAGCTCATAATGCTTGCTGATGAATTGGATATGGAAAGAAAGGAATCAAGGATGATTTCTGTATTTTTGTTACAGAACAGAGAGGCCACAGGGGCCAAGGTTTGTTATGTCCGCCACCTTATGAAAAGATGTCTCTCAAAGCCAGAGATTGTTGAAAAGGAAAGGAAATGTTTATTTATTGCTATACAGACTTAAAGTAGTGACCTAACATCTTCATTAAAATATCAAAGTCCTTTAGGATACCCACAGATGCCCACAGTGCTTCCTTCTCCCCCTGCCCTAAGTCAGGGTACCGTAACTCAGGAAAAGAAGCAAACGTCCGGGATCCAGGCTCCTGACACCGTCAGCTGTGTCATTGTCCAGGCAGGATCTCTGATTAGTCCAAAGCCATGTAGCACCTTCTCACAGCCTACTGGCAAGAGTCCTTTCCCCCTTCTTCCAGGTCAAATCTCTCCTATTTACCAGGCCACACAGCCAAGGGGAGCACCCTAAAGCCATGTGTTCCTCTTCTACTGAAGTTGCAGGGAAGGGGTCCTCACTATGTCAAAACTGCATGGCTCTCCATTCACCTAAGTTGCAGGGAGGGGGTCGTCACTTGGGCAAAGCCAAGTGGTGATCTTCTGCTGAAGCCATGTGGTGATTCTCCTTCACAGGGATGCAGGGGTCCTGACTCTGGTGAAACCAACTGGATCCCCCAATGGCTGCCGCATCTCAGTTTAAATCCTCGTGCCAATCCTCCTCTGTACCCCCACTTCCCACTCCTCCTACAATCAGTGACACCTGCCAGCATTCCTGTATTATTCCAAGTTTACTGGGCTGCCATTGTGAGTCTGGGCAGGTGTGTCCCCACATCCTGGAGCCAGTCTTCTCCAAGCTCCCATGCAGGTGCTATAACTCAGGGGTCCTCCCCTCCAGTTACATCTTGGGGGGAGTCCTTTCCATCCCCCTGGCTCAGAGCATGGCCACAGCTATTCGACACATCTAAGCCACCAGCCAAAGGCTATAGATATGTTAAATGAACACACAATGGATTAGCTACAAAGCTGTGGCTGTACAAAACAGCTCTGCATGTCCCTGCTCCATGTGTCCCTTCCCCCAACTCTCACCTGTGGGGGAAGGGGTGAGGACATCTTATATGTGCCTCTAATATTTCCTGGACATCCTGAGCTCTGGGCCCCATTCCAAATCCCTATTTTGCGCCCCCCCCCTCTTGGCTGCACCCTGTTACATTTTGGGCTTGAACAACTGGTCAATAATCTTATTACAAGAAGGAAGGAGACTGGAGGGAAAGGTAAATTTGAGATTATGTTCTAATATTGGCTGTCTTGGCTGTAAACTTAGCTGAGATACGGAAGTCTATGGGAGAAACAGATTTGTGAAGAGAGAGTCAAGAGTTTATTCACAGTTATACATTATTTTACTTATCATGACAGCAGAGAGGAAGGGAAATAAATATATAAGTAGAAGGAAGAAATTTCTATTGGTGTTAATAAGCCAAAGAAGGAATTTCTATACATGCTACTCAGCTGTTATTCTTTAGCTATACACAGCCAGTGGTGCTAATTTCAAAGAATGCCTTTCATTTTCAGTACTGTCTTCAGGGTGTCTGCTTTCCTGTTAGCTTTGCACAGTTGTTTGGAATTCACTGTTATTTTTGTTGTTGTTGTTGTTGTTGTTTTGTTTTGTTTTGTTTCGCCTAGTCCAAAGGTTATTGAGCTTAGTTCAAACATTTCAAAGGTGTGAGAAGTAAGGTGTACTAGTTAATTCCTCTGGGATGGCAGCTCTGACTCTGTTTTAAAATGGCAAAAATGTAAAACAGCCTGATGTATTCATTTTTACAGTAAAAAATTATAATTGCTATACGGATTAGAGACTTTACTCCAGGGCCCCACTGAAACTGGAAAAGACACTGGCGTTCTTGCTGCCTTTCACATACTGAACACAATATGCAGAGACAGGCATTGAATCTTTATGGGCGCTTTATTCAGATGGCCAGCTATCTGAGAGGATGGTGGGTTCATACCCTAACAGACCATCTTACATTTTCTTTCCAGGCCAGCCTTTTAATAACAGAGAACAAAGTGCAGTGAGGGGTTTTGAAATTCAGGGAAAATTAGATTAAAACAAAAAACAAAACAACTGCAGTGTTCTCGCCCTGGGCAATTAGCTGTTCCCAGGGGTGGGCTGTCTTCTGTCTCTCCCTGGAACACAATGTCCTGGATGTCTCCACTTGTTTCCCAGGTGGTGATCTTTAGCAGTGCCTCAGGAGGTCTGCTGTTTCTCCCAGGGGCCAGGATGGGCCTTATCTGTAGTTTCTGAAACAATAACTTTCACATATGCACTACCTACTAGGCTTACAACCTTAAACTAAAATCTTCCACCTCTTAAGTCCGCTAGCACAACCTACCTAGAGTTGTCAAAATGATACAGGGTGCAGCCTGGGGGTGGGGCAAAAATAGGGATTTGGAATGGGGCCCAGAACTCAAGGTGTCCAGGAAATATTAGAGGGACATAGAAGATGTCCTCACCCCTTCCCCCACAGGTGTGAGTTGGGGGAAGGGACACATGGAGCAGGGACATGCAGAGCTGCTAATCCATGGCATGGTCCTTTAACATATCTATAGCCTTTGGCTGGTGCTTTAGATGTGTTAAATAGCTGTGGTCATGCTCTGAGCCAGGGGGATAGAAAGGACTCCTCCCCCAAGGACGTGACTGGGGGAGGAACCCCAAGTTACAGCGCCTGCATGGGAGCTTGGAGAAGATTGGTTCCAGAACATGGGGACACACCTGCCCAGACTCATGATGGCAGCCCAGTAAACTTGTAATAATACAGGAATGCTGGCAGGTGTAACTGATTGTAGGAGGAGTTGGAAATGGGGGTACACAGGAGGATTGGTGTGGGGATTTAAACTGAGACGTGGCAGCCATTGAGGGGAGATTCCACACGGTTTCACCAGAGTGCAGACCCCCACAGCTTTGGTGAAGAGGGAGAGCCACATGGCTTTGGCAGAGTGGAGACCCTTCCCCACAGCTTTGGTAGAAGAGGACCACATGGTTTTGGGGTGCTCCCTTTGGCTACATGGCCTGGGAAGCAAGAGAAACTTTGACTAGAAGAAGGGGGAAAGGACTCTTGCCAGTAAGCCATGAGAAGGTGCCACATGGCTTTGGATTAACCAGAGATCCTGCCTGGACGACAACACAGCTGACGGTGTCAAGAGCCTGGATCCCGGACATGTGCTTCTCTTCCTTGCAAGTACGGTACCCTGACTTAGGGCAGAGGGAGATAGGAAGCACTGTGGGCGTCTGTGGGTATCCTAAAGGACTTTGATATTTTAATGAAGATGTTAAGTCTCTACTTTAACTCTGTATAGCAATAAATAAACATTTCCTTTCCTTTTCACAAATCTGTGGCTTTGAGAGACATCTTTCCATAAGGCAGTGGACATAAATGGACCTTCTGTGTTCTGTAACAGTGCCTGAGAGAGTCTCAGTTTTTTTGTTTTCACAGCCAAACTATGACTCCTTCCAAGTGACAAATCTTCTTTTCAAATATACCTAAAATCTAATTGTTAAGTCCTAAAAACCTAAAGTCAAACTGTTACTTTCTCACAATTTTTTTTTTTTTGCTCAGCTCTGTTCCTGTGAGAATTGAAATCATAGTTTATCTCTCTGGGAGCAACTTTGTTTACAAGTTCTTGGGGAACATGATGCGATGCTATCTTTCTTAGAACCAGGTAGATGGGTTGTTCAGCCTGTGGTTCTCACATGCAAGCTGCCTGCAAGACCCCGAGTGAAGCTGGGTAGACTAATTACACGTTGCTTCATTCGGTTCATATAGAAAGGAGAAGCCGTGGTCTGGATTAGGCCATGGCCATCACATAGTAATTTAGTGAAAGGTATGTGACTAGAGCCAGTATTTTGTAAACTGGTTTTTTGGCTGCCTTTTCAACTCAGCTGTATTCATTGATTGAACTCATTTGGTATGGTTTTCAACAGTAACATAGGCTGGCGCAGAACATGTTCTAAAAAGAAACATTAATTTTTTTCAATTACTATTTAATTCAAATCATAGAGAGAGCTAACCTAAGGCAGATGGTAGAGACCTCTGCCCTTCCCCCATTCGGGTCTCAACTGTGACCTCATCGCTGACATCACATCCACTAAGGCGGCCCCTGGAGAAGGGCAGCTGCTGTGCCTATGGGAGGTAGGTGGCTGCAGGAGTAAGTTGGGAGGTGGTATCTATAGCACGTGGGTGAGGGGACATCACTGGACCCACCGGCCCTTGCCCCCAGGTGTGCTCAGTGTTACAGCTAGTTTTCTACTGGTCCTCAGGTGGCCCTGTACCTGCTCTCAAGAATATATGGCACGGGCTAGGGAAGAAGCAGGGGACAGCTGCCTGGTGTCTGGTCGAGAGCCATCACATATCATCAGAGTGTCTGTCAAGACCCCGCATGACTGCCAGGAATTTATGCTGGCAGAAAATAGCAGTGTCCGCCACTTTAAGAAACAGATCTCCAAACGCCTTCACTGTGACACTGACCGACTGGTGCTCATCTTCACTGGAAAGATCCTCCGGGATCAAGACATTCTGAGCCAGCGTGGCATTCTTGATGGAACTACGGTCCACTTGGTGGTCAGAAACCGTCTGTCCAGTTCCCGACCTCTGCTGGATCCCACAGGCCACTGCACCCACCGTTCTGAAACCTCCACCTTAGACCGTGCTGGGATGGTAGCCAGGCTGGGCTGGCTAGCTCGGAGCTCACCTGACCTGGCCGATTTCTTTGGCCAGCTGGCTCAACTGCTGATGGCTGCGCCTGAGCCTGTGGTGCAGTTCTTGGGAGATCCTCTAGTTCAAGGCCTGGCAAGTGAGAAACCAGCCAATACCAGCCATGTTCCTGAATCCTCAAGGCCAGTACAGAAACCTGAGTCAGCTTTTAGGACTTTGGAAACCTTGCAGAAAGCAGCTCAGCAACAGGAGGTCTTGCAGGCAGACAAGCGGGGGCTGGAGGCATTGAAGGCAGTGCCAGGTGGTGATAATGCTATGCGTCCAGTTTCCTCTGATGTCCAGCAACTCATGCTCTTCACTCTTGCCCCACTGGTTGCTTCCAGAGGCCGTAACCCAGGTTCAGAGCTTTGCAGAGGGGAGGCCAATACTCACAGCATTGCTGACACCACCACTGCCATCCCCACTACCTCTGTCCCCTCCAGGTCAATGGCACAGGAGGTCAGTGCCGGAGTAGTTGCTCAGGCCAGAAGCATGGCCTCAAACCAGGCCAATTCAGGGTGTGGGACCAGTATGCCAGACTCATGCTCAGGCCAAGATCTTTCCTCCCAGGACGGCCAGCTGCCCATAGGGAAAGCCACTCTAACCAGTCAGCTGAGACCTTCACCCTCTGCCTTGCGTAGAGCCTTGCATGTCCTCCAGCAAAATCCAGCTCTGCTACACCAGCTGGCTACTGACAGCCCCCTGCGACATCATATACCACTACTTCCCATCCTCACCAACCCACGAGCACTGCAGGCATTAGTACAGATAGAAAAGGGCCTGCAGATACTGTCCAGGGAGGTACCTGATCTGGGACCATTTTTATGGGGCCCAGGTAAACCGCATGGGGCTACAGGAGCCCCTGAAACTAAAGATGCAGGACGGGGTCACAGAACAACCCCGGTGCAATCTGCTGTGGCCGTTTTTCAGCTACTCCATGAACTGGCCAATGCCTGTTCCCAGTCTACCCAATCCTCACTATCCTCATCCCTCCTCGCTGAAAGCAGGTACCAGCAAGGACTGGAGCATCTGAAGGCCATGGGCTTTGCTAATCGTGATGCCAACCTGCAGGCTTTGATGGCCACAAGCGGAGACATCTGTGCTGCCATTGGGAAGCTGCTGGGGGAACCAGAGGTATAGGGCCTCCCAGCTGATGGTCACAATGCACCACCTCATGGAAAGGGAGGAAATGAAAGGGAAAGGGGAAGGGAGGGGAAGTAGCTTATTTTGGGAATTCCTCCTATTCAGATCATGTGCACAATGGTACAGCCCAAAGCCTGTTCTACATTAAAAAGATTGCTTGCATCTCATGTGTGATGTCGATTTGGGGATAGCTAGGCAAAGAGAATGTTTTTTGTTGGGGGCGGGGCAGGATCATGTTAAATGGTCTTGGGTTTGTGCTTCACCCTCTCATGCCCATAATATCAGGATATTTTCCAAATTTGTACACGAACTTGGGAAATCCTATTTTTTTCAGTATTTTTTTGTCCTGCTAAATTGGCAACACAGTTCCTCACCAACATTACCATCATCTATATGAGCCACCTCTAATCCTACTCAAGTGACTGAAGGCATCCTGGGATTTGCCACATCCCTCAGTCCCTCCCCCGCCCCCAAAGCCATGGCATTCTTTATGGCCCCTGGAAGCCATCTACTCTTTGACCATTTTTTTTTTTTTTTTTTGTCTTCAGGTCCAGTTTCTTGGTATTGCAGAAAAGATGTTTAACTTCTCCCTCAGCTAGGGCTCTTCCTTCGATATCTTCTTCCTGGGCCAGGATCCTGCTTTTATGAGATCCACCCCCACTACTTCAGAAGCTCCATCCTCTCCTCCTATGCGGACTTCCTCCCTTTTACACTGCAAAATGCTTGACTCTGCTGCCTTATTGGTTACTGAACTTTATCTCTCCTTTTATCTCTGAATTTCTTGAAAGTGTCTGCCCTTCCAGGGATCATGTTTTACCACCCTCTGCAGTCTCTGACTTATCCCCAGTATGGGGCAGAAACTTTCTCAAAACTCTTTCTCATTCCTGATCTTCCCACATTTTTTTATGGAACTTCATATACTGACCTTTCTTTCTTCAAGCTGCTTCATTTAATCTATGCTTTTATCCATTGTCTTATAGAACGGTACTTCATGGGAGTATGTTACACCAATTATTTTATTCATCCTTCAGAGGGTATGGCCATTTACTTGTTTTTTGCACATATTTCTAACAATGTGGTTCCCAAAGCTGAATATATTTGTATTTGCCACAGCTTACTAGCCTTCCCTTCGGGTGTCCCAGAGGAACCTCTGGTTCAGCATGTCCAAATATAGCTCAGCTGCTTTTCCCTGACTCCCATTCCTACTTTAAATTCTGTAGTCCCAATGCCTTAGTGAAAGTCATCAATACTTTTCCAATCCACCCATTATTTTCTGTACAACTCTGCTCTATCAGTGAGGTGACTCATGGCAGATGGAGCATGTGCCTTATTTAGTTTGTAATTCTCCTCAGACCACACAGTTGGTGATTGACAGAGATAAGTAAACCCAAGATCTTTGATTCCAGAGTTTGTCCTCTCAGCTTTACACAACCCCCCCCCCCCCACCCCTCCCCAGCCAGGATCAATTTGTTCTCATGGAGTCAGTGAGCAGAAAGTGTGCCCCATGTGGCCCAGGCACAGAGGAAGGTACAACTTAGGTTTCCCTCATTTAGAAAGGAAAAGTTCAGAGAATAATCCAAATCATGATGAAGAAATTCCCGTGTCTACCTATAACAAGCACACATAAAATCAAAATAAAATAATGCAGCAATCAAGTAGAGTCAGAGGGAGGTAGTAGAGAGAGTTTCCTCAGGACTCAGAGAAAAATTTTTTTCTTTTTTAATAGTACATTACAAGAATGTGAATAAGTGTGTGTGTGTGTGTGTGTGTGTGTGTGTGTGTGTGTGTGTTTGTGTTTTCTATGAGAGGCATATGGATTGATTTGAAAGTGGTGGGGTGAATTCTAGTCCTGAGGATGGGCTATGGCATTGGGGAGAACTCAGCAGGGTGGCTGTCCAGGAACTCCCAGAGCTGACTCACTCTAAGTCCAGTTCAAAGTATCTCCTTCAGCACATTGAAAGAGCTAGACTCGGGGCTAAAAGAAACAAGAATATCCAATACTGCAGGGTTCCATGGTTAGGCTTTTTGTAAATTCTTCTCTGCCATTTGGTAATTAATTACACTGATTCCTATGCAAGTGCATGACTTGCAAAGTGGCCTAGCAGAAAGGTTGCTTAGGTCTTTAGCAGGGCCATGCTCACAAAGCAGGCTGAATAATTTGCACATTGTTGATGATTGGCGACTTTTGTCTATCCTCAGAAGTCAAATCCCCTTCATGTGTGTTCTTAAGAATGGAAGATACTGAACACTGGGCTGTGGTGATCAGGAAAGTGTCACGTGGGAAAACATTGCTTTCTCCTATTAACCACTAACCTCACTTTACTTCAGGCTGGAGTTAAAACTGATTGAAGATTCTTAACACACACAGACATAGACACGAGGAAACTTTCAGAGGTGATGGATAGTTTAATACATTGACTTTGGTGACAGCATCATGGGAGTATTCATGTGTCCAAACACATCAGGTATACACTATGCATGTACAGTGTTTGTATATCAACTTTACCTCAATCAAGCCATTAAAAACTGTTTAAGATTGATCCATCACTGCTTCAATAAATTCATAAAACTTGTAAGGGCTGCACATTTTTTTCTGGTCTTGCTGTGGCTTTGCAGGCCCCTAGGAATCTAATCTTATCCAGCTTCCTTGGGCTTTTCCAGCAATGCTCTTTGTTGGCTATTCCTGCACAGTTGTCCTGTCCCTCCTTCTCTCCCAGTTCCTGTTCTATCCCTTTGTTCTTTCTCCCTGAGCTCCTCTGAGGACACAGGCATGACAGGTCCCTGAGGGTAAACTTGCCTCTACAGCTAGACCTGAACTTTTCTATGGCCAGAACTAACATTTCCCCTTTTATCACACCAAATTGCAGCCCTGAGTAAAAAACTTCTCCTCTCTCCTGATCCTTGTGGATGTGACTTCATCTGATCAGCCCAGTGTAATATAAAATATATAAAATCTAATTGTATGAACATCTCCTGTGTGTCTGCCATGTTTGACATACATTGTCATTACTCATCACAACAGCACAATGAAGACATCATTCACTAATACAACCAAAAAATAAGATGTACACCAGTATGGTCCATAATATTTTTCCATAACATTTATTGAGAGAATATTAGCATTATGTAAAAAACAGATAAGATGCCTACTTTGATGAAGTTTTAGAATGCTAATGTATGAATCAAGAAGTAAATAGATAAACAATATAGATTATTTTAGGTCATGCAAATATAAGAAAACATAGTGTACTTTTAAACATTTAAAAATTTTTATACATTTAAAGATTTTTTAACCAAATACTATCCACTATCACCAATTTTTATGGAGTGCTTGATTTACGTCAGGTTCTAAGGCTGAGGCTGTTAAAATAGTATGGACTATATTATGTAGCTGATAGCAGATAAGGAAGTCAAGATTTTAGTTTAAATATATCTGGATCCACATATTACATTTCTTTCCATTGCAAAACACTG
>PVKU01010375.1:0-52813 GCA_004027475.1 Anoura caudifer | reverse complement strand
CCACACTATTCTTGCCCTCCCCTGTCTATTTTCTACCCACCGTCTGTGCTACTTGTTCTCTGTACCTTGTCCCCCTCTCTCCTCCTCCCACTCCCCTATTGCTAACCCTCCATGTGATCTCCATTTCTGTGTTTCTGCTCCTGTTCTACTTGTTTGCTTAGTTGGCTTTTGTTTTAGGTGTGGTTGTTAATAACTGTGAGTTTGCTGTCTTTTTACTGTTTATATTTTTTATCTTCTTTTTCTTAGATAAGTCCTTTTAAAATTTCATACAATAAGGGCTTGATGATGATGAACTCCTTTAACTTGACCTTATCTGAGAAGCACTTTATCTTCCCTTCCATTCTAAATGACAGCTTTGCTGGATAGAGCAATCGTGGATGTAGGTCCTTGCCTTTCATGACTTGGAATACCTCTTTCCAACCCCTTCCTGCCTGCAAGGTCTCTTTTGAGAAATCCGCTGACAGTCTGATGGCAACTCCTTTGTACATGACTGTCCCCTTATCCTTTGCTGCTTCTAGAATTCTCTCCTTCATTTTAATCTTGGCTAATGTAATGATGATGTGTCTTTGTGTGTTCCTCTTTGGGTCCAACTTCTTTGGGACTCTCTGAGCTTCCTGGACTTCCTGGAAGTCTATTTCCTTTGCCAGATTGGGGAAGTTCTCCTTTATTATTTGTTCAAATAAGTTTTCCACTTGTTGCTCTTCCTCTTCCCCTTCCGGTACCCCTATAATTCGGATGTTGGGATGTTTAAAGATGTCCTGGACGTTCCTAAGCCTCTCCTCATTTTTTTGAATTCTTGTTTCTTTATTCTTTTCTGGTTGGATGTTTCTTTCTTCCTTCTGGTCCACTCCATTGATCTGAGTCCCAGTTTTCCTCCCATCTCTATTGGTTCCCTGTGCGTTTTTCTTCATTTCACTTATTGTAGCCTTCATTTTTTCATCTAATTTGTGAGCAAAATCAACCAATTCTGTGAGCATCCTGATCATCAAAGGTTTGAATTGTGCACTGGATAGGTTGGCTATCTCTTCGTTGCTTAGATAAATTGGCTCTGGGGCTTTGATTTGTTCTCTGGTTTGAGCCATTTTTGTTTCGGTTATTTATTTATTTATTTTGTCTAGTCGCGGCTGTTACGTAGTGAGGGGTGGAGCCTTAGGTGTTCCCCAGGGTGGGGCAGCCCAGTTGCTGGGTAGTGATGCTGTATGTGGGGGCGGGGTTCTAGAGGAAACAATGGCACTTGCTTTGCTCACTCTCGGATTCCAGTCCCTTCTGCTGCTTCCCCTTCACCTGGATTATCTGCGTGCCAATGTGGGACCACCTGGTCAGCCAGCCGCCTTGTGTGGCCTCACTGGGTCTGCACAGTTGCCACCCCATGCCCGGAGTCTGCTAGCTGCCGCCTGTGCACCTGGGGTCTGCCAGCCGCTGCTGCCTGTATGCCAGGTCTGCACCTCCACTTTTTCCTGCTGCGACTCCGCCCCTCTTACCAGTCTGGATGAATCGTTGTTGGACTTCCGAACAGTTCAATTTTCTCTGAGTTCTGGTTGTTTTCTTGTTTCTAAATCTTTGTTGTCCCTAATTTTGGTTGTGAGAGGAGACACAGTGTGTCCACATACACCTCCATCTTGGCTGGAAGTCCATATTCATCCTTGACCGCTTAGCTCAGATTCCTTGGATCATTGTCCCCAGTTACCAAGGTTGTGGGTCATCCCCTGTCAGGACACATAGAAGAATCAACGAGTGAGGGAACAAATAAGTGAAACAACAAGAATTGATGCCTCTCTCTTTCCCTTCTTCTCTCTCTCTAAAATCAATAAATTAAAAAAAAGTACCATCCATCCATCATGTTGTGCAACCATCCCCACCATCTATCTCCAGAACTTTCTCATCTTCCTGAACTGACACTGTCCACATTGAACACCAGCTTCCCTTTCCCCTCCCCCAGCCCCTGTCTCCCACCCTCCACTTTCTGTCTCTATGGATCTGACTCCTCTAGGGACCTCCTGTGAGTGGAATCACACAGTAATTGTCCTTTTGTGTCTGGCTTATTTCCCTTTACATGTTGTTAAGGTTTATCCATGCTGGATCATGTGTCAGAACTCCATTCTTCTTAAGGCTGAATCATATTCCATTGTCTGGATGGACCACATTGTGCTTAACCATCCATCTGTCGAAGGGACACATTTGCAAATTTCAGCTACTGTGAATCATGCTGCTATAAGCAGTGAGTACAGATATCTGCTCAAGTTCCCACTTTCAGCTCCTTTGGGTGAACACCTAGGGGTGGAATTGCTGGGTCATATGGTAACTCTTAGCTTAATTTTTTGAGGAACAGTTGTACTGTTTTCCATGGTGATTACTCCATTTTCATTCCCACCAACATTGTATAAGGATTTTAATTTCTCCATATTCTCACCAACACTCATTATTTTGTTTTTATTTTATTTTTAAATATATTTTATTGATTATGCTATTATAGTTGTCCCATTCCCCCCCTTCACTCCCCTCTGCCCTGCACACTCCCTCCCACCCACATCCTCCCACTTTAGTTCATGTCCATGTGTCATACTTATAAGTTCTTTGGCTTCTACATTTCCCATACTATTCTTATCCTCCCCCTTTCTATTTTCTACCTACCATCTATGCTACTTATTCTCTGTACCTTTTCCCCCTCTCTCCCCCCCCCCCCGTTGATAACCCTCCATGTGATCTCCATTTCTGTATTTCTGTTCCTGTTTTAGCTGTTTGCTTAGTTTGGTTTTGTTTTTGTTTTAGGTGTGGTTGGTAATAACTGAGTTTGTTGTCATTTTACTGTTTATATTTTTGATCTTCTTTTTCTTAGATAAGTCCCTTTAACGTTTCATATAATGAGGGCTTGGTGATGATGAACTCCTTTAACTTGACCTTATCTGAGAAGCACTTTATCTTCCATTCTAAACGACAGCTTTGCTGGATAGAGCAATTTTGGATGTAGGTCCTTGATTTTCATGACTTGGAATACTTCTTTCCAGTCCCTTCTTGCCTATATGGTCTCTTTTGAGAAATCAGCTGACAGTCTGATGGGAACTCCTTTGTAGGTGACTGTCCCCTTATCTCTTGCTGCTTTTAAGATACTCTCCTTGACTTCCAGCCAAGAGGGAGGCGTAGGCAGACACACTGTGCCTCTTCTCACAACCAAAATTAAGGACAACAAAGATTTAGAAACAAGAAAACAATCAGAACTCAGAAAATCGAACTGTTTGGAAGTCCAACAATGATTCATCCAGACTGGTAAGAGGGGCGGAGTCGCAGCAGGAAAAAGTGGAGGTGTGGACCAGGCACGCAGGCAGCAGCGGCTGGCAGCCCCCAGGTGCACAGGCGGCGACTAGCAGACCCCGGGCACGGGGTCTGTGCAGACCCAGTGAGGCCGCACAAGGCAGCTGGCTGACCAGGTGGTCCCACATTCATGCGCAGATAATCCAGGCAAAGGGGAAGCAGTGGAAGGGAGTGGAATCCAAGAGTGAGCGGAGCAAGTGCCATTGTCTCCTCTCAGACCCCACCCCACATACAGCGTCACTACCCAGTGACTGGGCTGTCCCGCCCTGGGGAACACCTGAGGCTCCACCCATCACTATGTAACAGCTGTGACTAGACCAAAAAACAAACAAACAAACAAACAAACAAAAAAACCCAGAAATGAAAATGGCTCAAAACGGAGAACAAATCAAAGCCCCAGAGTCAATTTATCTAAGTGATGAAGAGATTGCCAACCTATCAGATGCACAATTCAAAACCCTGGTGATCAGGATGCTTACAGAATTGGTTGATTTTGCTCACAAATTAGATGAAAAAATGAAGGCTACAATAAGTGAAATGAAGAAAGATGCATGGGGAACCAACAGAGATGGGAGGAAAACTGGGACTCAAATCAATGGAGGTGACCAGAAGGAAGAAAGAAACAACCAAACAAAAAACAAGGAAGAAACAAGAGTTCAAAAAAATGAGGAGAGGCTTAGGAACCTCCAGGATATCTTTAAATGTCCCAACATCCGAATTATGGGGGTACCAGAAGGGGAAGAAGAAGAGCAACCAGTGGAAAACTTATTTGAACAAATAATAAAGGAGAACTTCCCCAATCTGGCAAAGGAAATAGTCTTCCAGGAAGTCCAGGAAGCTCAGAGAGTCCCAAAGAAGTTGGACCCAAGGAGGAACACACCAAGGCACATTATAATTAGATTAGCCACGATTAAAATGAAGGAGAGAATTCTAGAAGCAGCAAGAGATAAGGGGACAGTCACCTACAAAGGAGTTCCCATCAGACTGTCAGCTGATTTCTCAAAAGAGACCTTACAGGCAAGAAGGGGCTGGAAAGAGGTATTCCAAGTCATGAAAATCAAAGACCTATGTCCAAGGTTGCTCTATCCAGCAAAGCTGTCATTGAGAATGGAAGGGAAGATAAAGTGCTTCTCAGATAAGGTCAAGTTAAAGGAGTTCATCATCACCAAGCCCTTATTATATGAAATGTTAAAGGGACTTATCTAAGAAAAAGAAGATCAAAAATATGAACAGTGAAAAGACAGCAAACTCACAGTTATTAACAACCACACCTAAAACAAAAGCCAACTGAGCAAACAAGTAGAACAGGAGCAGAAACACAGAAATGGAGATCACATGGAGGGTTAGCAATAGGGGAGTGGGAGGAGGAGAGAGGGGGACAAGGTACAGAGAACAAGTAGCACAGATGGTGGGTAGAAAATAGACAGGGGAGGGCAAGAATAGTGTGGGAAATGTAGAAGCTAAAGAACTTATGACACATGGGCATGAACTAAAGGGGGGAATGTGGGTGGGAGGGGGTGTGCAGAGTGGAGGGTAATGAAGGGGGGCAAATGGGACAACTCTAATAGCATAATCAATAAAATATAATTAAAAAAAGAAAAAAAAAGATTCTCTCCTTATTTTTAATCTTGGGTAATGTGATTATGATGTGCCTTGGTGTGTTCCTCCTTGGGTCCACGTTCTTTGGGACTCTCTGAGCTTCCTGGACTTTTGGAAGTCTATTTCCTTTGCCAGATTGGGGAGGTTCTCCTTCATTGTTTGTTCAAATAACTTTTCCACTTCTTGCTCTTCCTCTTCTCCTTCTGGTATCCCTATAATTCGGGTGTTGGAACATTTAAAGATGTCCTGGAGGTTCCTAAGCCTTTCCTCATTTTTCTGAATTCTTGTTTTTTTATTCTTTTCTGGTTGGATGTTTCTTTCTTCCTTCTGGTCCACATTGTTGATCTGAGTTCCAGTTTCCTTCCCATCACTATTGGTTCCCTGTATATTTTCCTTTATTTCACTTAGCGTAGACTTCATTTTTTCATCTAAATTGCAGCCAAATTCAACCAATTCTGCAAGCATCCTGAATTCCAGTGTTTTGAACTGTGCATCTGATAGGTTGGCTATCTCTTCATCACTTAGTTGTATTTTTTCTGAATCTTTGATCTATTCTTTGATTTAGGCCATTCTTTTTGTCTTGCTGCACCTGTTACTTAGTGAGGGGAGGAGCCTTAGGTGTTCTCCAGAGCAGGGTAACCCAGGTTGCTGGGTTGTGATGCTGTATGTTGGGGAGGGGTTCACGAGGGAACAATGGCACTTGTTCTGCTCTCTGCTGGATTTCAGTCACTTCCCCCGCTTTCCACAAACAAACTGGGCTCTTCTGGTGCTGATTCCCATGTGGGTGGGTTTGTGTAAGTTCTAGGACCCTGTGGGTCTGTCCAACCAACTTTCCTGTGAGGCTGGGACTTTCTTCCACTGCCTCAACCCCCACAGGTGTTTTCAGTCAGTGGTTTGAGGCTTTATTTCCCCACACAGAAGCCCTGGGTTGCACGGTCTGTCTTGCTCCCCAGTTGTTTTTCCTAGTTTATCTGCACGTGAATGTGGGACTGCCCAGTCCGCAATATGCCACCTGGCCAGGTCTGCCCGCTGCTGCTTTGCTGGCCAGCTGTACTCTTGCGTGCCCCACTCCACAAAAAAATATGGAATGCTTCATGAATTTGCATGTCATCCTTGTGCAGGGGCCATGCTAGTCTTCTGTGTGTCATTCCAATTTTAGTATATGTGCTGCCGAAGTGAGCACTTATTTTATTTTTTTTAAGTAGCCATCCTAGTAGATGTGAAGTAGTGTCTCATCATGGTTTTCGTTTACATTCCCCTAATGAGTAATGATGTTATTCGTCTTTTCATATGTTTATTGGCCATTTGTATGTCTTCTTTGGAGAAATGTCTATTCAGTTTGAATTTTTTTGAGTTGTAGGTATTCATTAAATGTTCTGGATATCAACCCCTTATCTGGGATGTGATTGGCAAATATTTTTTTCCCATTCTGTAGGTTGTCTTTTTGTCTTGTAGTAAATGTCTTTGATGTACAAAAGTTCTTAATTTGGATGAAATCCCATTTATCTGTTTTGTCTTTTGTTGCCTGTGCTTTTGATGTCATTTACATGGAATCATTGCCAAATTTAATGTCATGAAGATTTTCCCCAATGTTTTCTTCTAAGAGCTTTATGATTTTAGCTTTTAAGTTTAGGTTTTTAATACCATGGTAGGTCTTGAGCAAGGAAAGGTGAGGGAAGACTTGCCAAGCAGTATCTTGAGTCCTCAGAGCACAGCTCATGTGGGAAGCAGACTGGGAGTTCAGCCAACCACAGGCACAGTGTAAGCCAGATCTGGATTCTAGGCCGTGTCAATAGAAATAGCTTGCGGGGATCACTGCGTGTCACAGTTGCGCCGAGTGCATCAGACGTGCTCCTGGGCTGTGTGAGGGGGCAGAGAAGTGAGCTGTCTGGCTTTCAGCCCTTCACCCTTGGCTAAGGAAATGACCAACCAGTACAGTATCCTCTTCAAACAAGAACAAGCCCATGATGATGCCATTTGGCCGACGAACAAATGGGGGACGAACAAGAAAGAAAACTCTGAGGCAGTGGCCATGGGGTCCCTGGACAACCTGGTGAAGGTCTGGAAATGGCGTGATGAGAGGCTGGACCTGCAGTGGAGTCTGAAGGGACACTAGCTGGGTGTGGTGTCTGTGGACATCAGCCATACCCTGCCCATCCCTGCATCCAGTTCTTTCGATGCTCACTTTTGTCTCTGGGACTTGGAAAACAGCAAACATATCAAGTCTATAGATGCAGGACCTGTGGATGTCTGGACTTTGGCCTTTTCTCCTGATTCCCAGTACTAGCCACAGGGACTCATGTGGGGAAAGTGAACATTTTTGGTGTGGAAAGTGGGAAAAAGGAATATTCTTTGGACACGAGAGGAAAATTTATTCTTAGTACCGCATACAGTCCTGATGGGAAGTATCTGGCCAGTGGAGCCATAGACAGAATCATCAATATTTTCGATATTACAACTGGAAAACTGCTGTATATGCTGGAAGGCCATGCTATGCCCATTTACTCCTTGACCTTTTCCCCAGACTCTCAACTCCTTGTCATTGCCTCAGATGATGGCTACATCAAGATCTATGATGTACAACACGCCCACTTAGTTGGCATGCTGAGTGGCCATGCGTCCTGGGTGCTGAACGTGGCATTTTGTCCTGATGACACTCACTTTGTTTCCAGTTGATCTGACAAATATGTAAAGGTCTGGGATGGGGGGACGAGAATGGGTGTTCACACCTTCTTTGACCACCAGGATCAGGTCCGGCGAGTAAAATACAATGGAAATGTCTCAAAAATTGTGTCTGTTGGAGATGATCAGGAAATTCACATCTGTGATTGCCCAATTTAAACATCAAGGTCTTCAATGCTAATGCTGCAGAGAGAATGTACAGATTGAACATAACATTCCTTATCTTTGTAGCTTGTTTCAAAGAAATATAGCATTTATTACAGCAGAAACATAAATTTTGTAGATACAATATAAACCTTTTCATGTTTTATTGGGAAAAAAAAGAAATAGTTTGTGGAAATCCAAGAATGTGATGTCAGCACAAATCGGCCCCTAGAGGGACTTGGGTAGGTGGGTCAGTGAGTCTGGATGGCCCAGGCAGAGAATGAGGAGCTAGGGAAGGAGGCCGAGCAGATGCCCTCAGAGACAGATGCTGTGGGATAGGGGGATGGCCTAAGGGCGGGGGGAGAGAGAACATGAGTGAGCTGTGAGTCTCAAGCAGGAGAGAGAGCTTTCCAGTGTCCACTGCTCTTGGGACTTACTGACAAGAAGGGCAAGGAGAATGGAAGGGATGAGTGGTCCTTCCTAGCCATTTGCCTGTACTCAGCCAGTCATTGGAGCTGAGTTGCAGTGAAAGTAGACTCTGAGGCCATACAAGAGGACAGGAGGTGAAGAGGTGGGCTGAAGAGTATAGACAGCCTTTCCTTTCCTGTTCAACCATTTACAGCATAGTGTATCTTTTCTTCCTGACCCTTTTCCCTTTTCATTTAAGAAAATTAAGGTATAATTTACATACAGTAAAAGTCATCCATTCTAGTGCACAATTCTATATTTGACAAATTCAGCCCTAGAAACATCATCTCAATGATGATGACTACAATGACTACAGAATAGTGCCCCTTTTCCAGCCTCTGGCAGCCACTTATCTGCTCTCTGTTACTATGCATTGTCTTTTCCAGAACATGTGCATGTAAATGGAATCCTGCAGTACGCAGCCTTTGGAGTGTGGCTTCTTTCACTCAGCAGAATGCACTGCAGGTCCAGCCGTGATGCTGTTGGTGCATCAGTATTTCATTCTTTCTTATTGCTGAGGAGCATTCTGTGGTGTGAACGTGACACCTTTCACTCGTTCATCTCTAGAGGAACATTGGAGTTATTTCCAATTTTTGGCAATTATGAATAGAGCTGCTATAAGCATGCACAGGCTTTTGTATGAAGGTAGGTTTACATTTCTCTTAAATGGATACTTAGGACTTCTGTTTTTTCTTTTTTCTAAAATGTAAAACACCTACCAAACAGTTCATCCATTTAAAGTATACAGTTTACAGAGTTGTTGAATCATCACCTTTATCCAATTTTAGAACATTGTCACCTGCCTGAACAGAAGCCCTGTACCCATTAGTAATCGCTCCCTAGTTCTCCACCCCTTAGACATTCCCTTTCAGTCTCTATAGTTCTGCCTATTCTGGGTATTTCATGTAAGAGGAATCATATAATACGTGGTCTTTTGTGACTGGCTTCTTTCACTTAGCATCATGTTTTTGATATTCAAGTGTTGTGTGAATCAGTATTTGATTTCTTTCTGTGGATGAATAATATTCCATTGTATGGATGGACCACATTTTATCTCTCCATCCACTGATGGGCACTTCGTTGTTTCCACCTTTGGCCATTATGAATTGTGCTCCTATGAACATTCCTGTACAGGTTTTTGTTTTAATGTGTGTTTTCAATTCTTTTTGGTCTATACCTAGGAGTGGAAACTATGTTTTAAATTTTGAGGAACTGCCAAATTGTTTCCCATGGTGACTGCACCATTTTACATTCCCACCAGCAGTGTGTGAGGGTTCTGATTTCTCCACATCCTTGCCAACACTTGCTATTATCTGACTTTTTGATCCTAACCATCCTAGTGTGTGTGAAGTGATATCTCATTGCTGTTTTCATTTTCATTTTCCTAATGGCTAGTGATGTTGAGCATCTTTTCATGTTGGCTGTTTGTATATCATTCTTGGAGAAAGGTTTATTCAGAACCTTTGCCCACTTAAAAATATTGGTGTGTCCAATTAGAATGAAGATTCTGGCTCCCTCTTTAGCTGCCCTGACCCAGACCTTACCTAATTCCCACTCCTGTAGCTTCCCTTTGGCCCTGGCTCTATCCCTGAATGTTCCATGTCACCCAGGAAACCAGCAGCTCATCTCAGTCTGCAAACCCTCACAGTCCCCTAGCACTTGCAGGACTAAGAAGGACCCTTCCCCAACACAGATCTGTGCCACAGTGTCCTTGCTGGTCCCACTTTAATAGAAAAGTGACTGGTAGCTGCTGTGGGGAGACAGGTTTTCTCAACATTAAAAACCTTTCAGCCCTGGCTGGTGTGGCTCAGGGGTTGAGTGCCAGCCTGTGAACCGAAAGGTCACGTTTCAATTCCCAGTCAAGGCACATGCTGGGTTGTGGGCCAGGTACCCAGTTGGGGGTGTGTGAGAGGCTGCCGATTGCTGTTTGTCTCACAATTCAATGTTTCTCTCCCTCTCTTTCTCTCTCCCTTCCCCTCTTTCTAAAAATAAATAAATAAATAAATAAATGAATAAATAAATAGTCTTTTGGAAAAAACACCTTACAAATATACAGAAAAATGGAAAGAAGTGTGGCCAGGTTGAGGGAGTCTCAGATGTGGCATCAGCTTACCAGGCCTGTGCAGGGAAGGTTTAGAAAAGGGACAGTGGCTTCTGTTTGCCTTAATGGCAGACACTTCAGTTTCTCCCTGTACACCACGGGTGCCTTTCAAGCTGCTACCCTGGTACTGGAGCTCAGAGGGAGTGAGTAGTAAAGAACGGATGTCATCATGTCTGGAATCAAGCGGACACTCAAAGAAACTGACCCTGACTATGAAGATGTATCTGTGGCCCTTCCAAATAAGTGGCACAAAGCAATCGAGAGTTCAGCTCGAGATGCTGCTGTACAGAAGATTGAGACTATTATCAAGGAACAGTTTGCGCTTGAAATAAAGAATAAGGAACATGAAATTGCAGTCATTGACCAGCGGCTGATTGAGGCAAGAAGGATGATGGATAAACTTCTTGCCTGTATTGTAGCAAACTACTATGCTTCTGCAGGACTTCTAAAAGTTTCTGAGGGATCAAAAACGTGTGATACAATGGTTTTTAATCATCCTGCTATCAAGAAATTTTTGGAATCACCATCTAGGTCATCATCTCCTGCCAATCAGAGATCAGAAACACCATCAGCCAATCATTCCAAAAGTGATTCTTTATCTCAGCACAATGACTTCTTATCCGACAAAGACAATAACAGCAATATGGATATAGAGGAAAGACTCTCAAACAACGTGGAACAGAAACCAAGTCGAAATACTGGAAGGGCATAGTTGGATGGATGGGAGGGAGCCAAAGGAGCAGGGAACTAGTATTTACTGGAGTGCGCACATGTTATTTCGTTTAACGTTCCTCGGAACCTTGGGAAATAAGTTAATTATGTCCCTTTTAGAGATGGGAAACCGAGTCTCGGTGAGATTAACATTTTACTTGTCCACAAGCAGCAGAACCTGTCTTTCTGAGTTTAACGTTCAGGGCTGCTGTGCATGGCTCAGCCCCCAGCGCCGTCCCCATAGATGGGAAAGAACCTTGGGGAGCCGCCGTGCTGTGGCCTTGCCGGAGTCTTCACTCTGCTGTGTTCTCAGGGGCAGTGATTGCTCAGCATTTTCCTCTGTGACACTTTATATTCTAAGATACCTTGATAACTGGAGGAAGTATGATGAATAATAAATAGAATTGGAAACCATTTATTGCTCTTTGATCCTACCAGTTTGTGGAGTTGCCGTCTCACGCTGCTGTGAAGTTCTCAGTTTGGCTGTAGAGATGAAACCAGTGGTTTTTCTCAGGCAGGTGTTCTGTGATGGAGCAGATTTCAAGGTTGCTTTCCACATATTCAGACATCAAGGATATGATTTATTTTTGATAAAAATAAAATTAAAAAAAGTTTCTGATTATAAATTCATGTGTTCATTGCTGAAAAGTAAAAAGAATAGAAAAATTATTCATAATGCCACCAATCCAAAATCTTAATGCTTGGATTTATTGTCTTTTTCAGTATTATTTCTGGGAAAATACTGTATATGTTTCTCTTTTTATAATTAAAAAGAATTTAGGTTGTGTTGGTCAAAAAAAAAAAAAAAAAAAAGAAAGAAGTGTGGCCTGCCACACTTAGATTGTACAGATAACATGTTGTTATATTCATTTTATCACCTACCTGTCCCTCCTCCCTCCCTCCATCCATGTTATTTTTTGGATGCATCACCAGAACCTGTCACCCTTAAACACTTAAGCATGCACATTATGACCTACAGTTCAATATTTTATGTTTCTTGGTTACTGGGGGGAGGTGACATTTACATACAAGAAAGGGACATGTCTTGTGTGTACTCACGGAATTTTGAGAAATGCAGGCACCTGTGGAACAACCTAGATCCAGATATAGAACATCACCTCCCCCCACCTCAGGAAGTGGGAGGTTGGCAATTTTAAATTATCTGCCTTGCTAGATATCTGATTAGATATCCAAGTACCTTTAATCACCTACCTTCAGATAGGATCACACAAATGTCCTATTTTTCCTCTGCAATAGTTGTGGACTTGTTTCCCTCCCAATCCTCAGTCATACATCTCACTCCTACCCCTTGTGGATGGACATTCAGGTGAGCTTACACTTTCTAGAAACTTGTCCATGGTGGGGGCCAGGCAGGGCAAGCAAGGGCTTTTCAGGGTGGTGGAGGAGAATTTCTAAGGCCGAGGAAGGGAGTTTTGTGGAGCAGAAGGAGGGCAGGCCGTGGAGCAAGGCCCTGTGATGGGCACAGCCCACTCCAACCTCAGGGCCTTTGCACCTGCTGTGACCCCTGCCTGGTATGCTCTCCCCTGGCTCTTCAAATGGCTGCCAGCACCATCCTTCAGAGCTGAGCTCAAATGCACCTCTTTGGAGAAGGTGGCCATCCATCCCAGCTAGAGGCCTGTCTCTGTCTCACATTCCCTGCTGGGTCCTTTGTGGCACTGCTCTCAGTCTGTCATCATGCTCCTTTCTTCCCCCCTGGGGTGTTAGCTTCAAGAGGGCGAGGACTGTGACTGTCTTCGCCCTGTATCCCCAACACCGGGGCTCAAACACAGTAAGATTCAACGTGTGTCTGTGCAAGGAACATGTGGTCCTAGGTGCTGGGCATGGTGACCAGAGCAGGTGTTGGGTGCTCTGTGCAGTCTTTGAAAGGCCAGAGTGGGTTTGGGTGCCTCGGATCTGAGCTCAGCAGTCTAGGGCTGTATTCCTGCCTTTCCTGTTCCTTCGACCCGTTGGGTCCTTTGAGGCTTAGTGAGGCGGTGGGGACATAAGACCCGCACACTTCATCCTCACCAGCATCTCCCAGTGTGAGGCTCCAGAGCACCTGAGTTGGTAGGCAAGACCCGTGTGCCTTCCCGGTGAGCCAGGACCTGTGCTCAGGGGAGGAGGCGCTCTCATGTGGGCACAACCTGCTTCCACCCTTCCCTAGCGAGCGCCAGAGCAGTGGCACCTGCTGACTTTCAGTCTCACCACAAGCTAGGTGCCTGCACGTTGTGCAAGCAGTAGGTGCGAAGTGTTCTCAGTGAATGGAAGCTGCTGAGGAAGAACTTCGGGCCTTGTCTGGGGCGGGGCCTGGGGGCCTTGGAGAGTCCTGGAGCCACTGAGGGACAGAAGAGACTCATAGGGGCTAAAGCGACCCTGATGACTGGGGTATGTGGGCGTCTTTGCTAGCCTGCTCCATGCAGTAGTGCTCAACCAGGTGTTTGCACTTGGAAGCTGGGGATGAGGGTGCAGGGCCACACACTGAGGCCTGGGCTGGGGTGGGAGGGGCTTTGTGACACTGAAGACCCAGCAGGTCCTTCTGGGGCTGGGCCATGGCTTGGGCGGGGCCTGGGAGGAGGCCTAGGGGGCGTGGTCGTCAAGGTGGGGGCTTTTGTCCCCATTCTAAGCAAAGCCTTGGTCCTGACTGTGCTTCCTGGTGCAGTCGGGGTCAAGAGCGGGCCAGGAAGGTAGGCTATGGGAAAAGTCTGAGGGGATCTGGGGCTCCAAGGTGGGGGTATGGTTGGGGAAATCTGTTCTTCTGCAGCCTGTGCTGTGCCAAGGTGCACGGCTACCTGCATCAGACCTGGAAAGTGGAGAAGCGTGCGCGCGTGCGTGCGTGTGTGTGTGCGTGTGTATGTGTGTGTGTGTGTGTGTGTGTGTGTGTGTGTGTGTGAGAGAGAGAGAGAGAGAGAGAGAGAAAGAGAAAGAGAGAGAGACTGGGATGCGGGCATTGGTACGTGGGGAAAGGTCACAGAGACAGCAGGGACTGTCCTCAACAGCCTGGCACACACTCCCCAGGTGCACCAGGTTGGGGGTGCTATGCAGATTCTGCCCATTGACAGGGCCCAGGAGGGGCAAGAGGGTTTGTGTGGAGGTGTCCCCCACCACACCAGCAACTCTCCCCAGCCTTCCCTTCCCAGTCCAAAGTGCTGGACCTGGTCATCAGCCTGGACCCCAGGTGGGTGACCCATAGCTGTAGTGGCTTATGAACAGATGCCCTGGTGCCACAACAGCCTGACTGCCCCAGGAAGCTGAATATAAATCACCACAGGACACAGACCCACAGCTAGTTCCTGCCTGGGGTGTTGGGCCTGGGGGCTTGAGGAACTGTGGTTGGGCACCAGGAACCTAGGAGCTAAGGATGCACTTAAGCGAGGGGTATGCTTGTGGGTAAGTTCTCATGGATGTTTCTGGTTGTGAAAGGTGTGGGTGTGTGTGTTTATGCATATGTTCTTGTATTAGCTCTTGTGTGCCTTTGGGAGCGTGCAGAAGGATGTGCTAGGGAAAAGAAGTGCGGTGGTTAGGAAGCCTGTGAAGCTGTACTGCCTCGGTTTGAATGTGGCTTCTGCCACTTAGGGACTGTGGACCATGGGCCTTTTGCTCAACTTCTCTCTGCCTCTTCTTTTATTGTGGGTTCATTCATTCTGCAGATATTTACTGAGCACCTCCTGTGTGCTAGGCACTGCCCCAGACACTACAGGTCACAGTGATGAACCAACTAGACACAAACCCCTGCTCTGGCTGGGGTAGAGATGAAATGAAGTATGCAGTGTGTTGGAGAATGGTGGGAGCTATGTGTGTGTGTGGGAAGAGGGTGCCGTTTGAGATTGAGAGGTCTCCCTCAGAAGGTGACATTGAGATATTGAATCAAAGAAGGTGAGGAGTGAGTTGTGCAGTGCCTCAGGGAGGAAGAGCCTCTCTGGCTGAGGGAGGAGCCTATGCACAGGTCCTGGGGGCAGGGATTGACTTGGCATGTTCACGGAACAGCCAGGAGGCCCATGTGGCTGGAGCAGTGAGTGAGGGAGAGAGAAGGAGGGAAGGGGGCCAGGTGTGCAGGGCCTTGTGGGCCTGGGGAAGCATTGGGCTTTACACTGGGAGGGTGTTGAAGCAAATCCCTTTGGCTCCCCTGTGGATGACAATGGCATTTACCCCAGGGAGTTGTTACAAGAATTAGATGAATGACTATGTGTAAAGTCACAGTGCAGTGATTGGTGCATACCAAGCGTGGCATTAAATATTAGGTTATGAGTAACTGTGGTGGCCACGTGTGTCCTGGGGTGTGTCTGAGCCACCGTTGAGCTGGGTATCTTGTTAGAATTTGTTGTTATGAAACGATCTCTCTAAAGCTATTAAAAAACAAGCCACAAAAACAAACCTGCGGGGTGTTTGAAAGCTCTACTGAGGTTACTGTTTTCTTGCTGGGATGGTCCTTGCTGGTAACAGATGTTATCCAGATGTCAGCTGGGGTCATATGGGCCTCAGGGTTTTGGTGCCTGCCACTCTCTCCCACAACCTAAGGGAAGCCCTGCAACCTCTGGGAGAAGTCTGCCTTCCCAGGGCTGGGTTCTCATGTTGTTTCTTGGCCTGAGTTCCTGCCCACTAAACCCTCTCACTCACCTTCTAGGGGCCACCCTTTGATTACTCCCAGACTACCACATGTGACCTTGGCACACTACCCGATTGCCCACCTGGCAATCCTCCCCAAGATGCGGGCGGGCGCTCTCCCGAACATCCCACCATTCTGATGATTTTAACATGGGTTGAGCTTCTGTAAGATGTTGCTTGACAAATATTCCAGTGCCCAAAAGAAAAATTTGCACACTTCTTGCACAACATGGCAAAGTTTATGACCTGCTTAGAATTAACTAGGCTGTTGTGTGAAGAAGACTGTCACTCAAGATGTCCAAAGTAAATGGCTATGAACGGCCAGCAATGCTTTTGTTGTGGAGGCCAGTAGGAGGAGCAAAGCTGGCTGTGGGGTGTCAAGGCCAAGGCCAGAGGAATTTGGAGCTGGCAGGGAACTGAGAGCCAGGACAGCAACCCATTTTGGGGAAAAGTCAAGAAATCAGAAATAGCTGCAAAGAGCCAGAAATTAGGCAAGGGCTGCTTCAGCAGATTCTGCTGTTGATTCTCTTGGTGGTTCCATAATAACCACTAACTTCTTTCTCAGGGTGTGGATAGTCAGGGCTTAGAGGTCAAAGCTGTAGCAACAGAACCTTGTGAGGGGCAGAGGTGAGAGGAACCTTCCTGGGCAGGTTAGGACATGGGGAAAAGCCCAAGACCATCTAGGTCCAAGACAAGAGTTCAGGGTGTGTTACAAAGATGCATTTCGCTCAAGCCTGGAGTTAAGATCAGGGCCATGCTTAGCCTTGATCACAGGTCAGCACTGCTGTCACATGGACTGAATTGTACCCAAGAGTGTTGTCTGTAAGGCACACTTGGTTTCTGCATAATTGTAATTGCAGCATTTGGTGTCAACTTGAGTAGAAACTTGGTCTTTGGCGTGGACCTTCAAGAGCATATTGTTTGGCATTTTTTTTAATACTCACCTGAGGATATGTTCACCGATTTGAGAGAGAGAGAGAGAGAGAGAGAGAGAGAAACATTGATTGATTGCCTCTTGTGTGCACCCTGACAAGGGATTGAACCTGTAACCTAGGTATGTGCCCAGACTGGGAATCAAACCTATAGCCTTTTGGTGTGTAGGGTACACTCCAACCAAGTGAGTCACCTGGCCAGGGCTATTGTTTGATATTTCTTTTTTCTCCTCATTTGTCATTTTATTTATTTATTTATTTTTAGAGGGGAAAGGAGGGAGAAAGAGAGGGAGAGAAACACTGATGTGCAGTTGCCTCTCGTGTGCCCTCTACTGGGGACCTGGCCTGCAACCCAGGCATGTGCCCTGACTGGGAATCAAACTAGTGACCTTTTGCTTCACAGGCTGGCACTCTCAGTCCACTGAGCCACACCAGCCAGGGTTGTCCTTGCTTTTAGAGAGAGAGGAAGGGAGAGAGAGAAACATCAATTGGTCGCCTCCCTTATGTGCCCAGATCAGGAATCATACTTGCTCAGACTGGGGATTGAACCCATGACTTTTTGGCTGCTGGACAACACTCCAGCCAACTGCACCACAGCAGTCAGGGCTTTTTGGCATTTCTTAACCTTTCCTGTATCGCAAACTCATTGGGGAGTCTAACCTAATCTGAAGACTACCTTTAACTCACTACCTTCCCTTCCCACCCCAAATATATTGAATATTTACCCCAAAGATTTTTCTTGGTTGCCCTACCCAGGTTAAAAACCTCTGCTTTCTGTTCAGCTCTCTCATTTTGCATGAGAGGAAACAGAGTCATAGAGCATAGTGCCTTCCTCATGGTTACACATACAATCAGTGATACAGCTGGGTGTCAGCCCAGCACTGCGAAGAACTGCATTCAGAAAGAGATGTACTCTCCCTGTGTCTCAATTTCCTCATCTGCAAAATTAAGCTATTAATAATAGTTGATTCCTTAGCCTGTACTTCTAACTTAAGGTGAAGTCTGAACCAGATGAATTCCTGCCACCTAGTGGTTCTGTGGGGAATAAAGCAGAATTCAAGGCACTAAAACATGGTGTCCACACCCATGTATTTATATGTTATTGTCAGGGAATTAGTGGCTGCTCTTTTATGAGTGTGGGTTTCTTCTTCCAAAGAGAGTGTATTTGAAATTGTATCAGTTACCATTTGCTGTGTAACAAAGTATCCTGAACTGTTAGTGACTTAAAACAATGGTCATTTATTAACAATTGATTCTGTGGGTTGGCCATTGGGCTGAGTTCACCTTGGTGGTTCTTCTGAGGAGCTGCAGTTAGCTGGTGGGTTGGCTTGGGCTGGATGATCTTGGAGAGCTTCATTCACATGTTCTGTTGTTGCAGGCTGTCAGCTGGGTGCCTTGGTCTCTCCAGCAGTTCAGCCTGAGCTTATTCCCTTGGTGGTTGTGGAGCTGCCAGAGAGGGCAAGCCCCAAGGTGCAAACACTTCACAAGCTTACACTTGTGTCATGTTTGCTCATATTTCATTGGCCAAAACAGAGCACCTAGTTAAACCCAGATCCAGGTGGAAGAGAAATAGAATCCATACCTTGATGGGGGAGCTGCCAAATATTGTGGGTATTTTTTTTTCCTTCCAATCTCCCACAGGTTTGCTGGTGAGTGCCTGGGCATTGTCAGTTTGCCACTTAAAGGGTTTCGACCCTAAGGGGTGCTTCCACTTCTCAAAAGAAGAGAACTTATAATGGGAGACTGTAACCTGCAGGCTAGCCCACCAGTCTGGTTGTGGAAAGTGACTTCCTCTGTACGGAATGTTTGCGTTTCTCTGTTGCAGGGATCTCTCTCTTATCTGTCCACATGGCTCCCCAGTACTCCTTCTCCGTTGCCTCTCTCACCACCTTTCACCTGCCTTCTGGGTTAAACAGACTATTGTGGGCTGGCTGGGGACTCTGTAGTTGTTCCCTGCATTGTTCTCAGTGCAAACTGCTGTTCAAGAATGGATGGGATGGTCACAGCCACCTGTTTGTCCCCTGCTGTGGAGATTTAGGGACTGTCTCTCTGTTCCTTGGCCTAAGAAAAGGCCCAGTGGCAAGGTGGGCTCACATCTGTCTTGTACACTGCTTGCTTGGTACGTGGCTGACACTCAATAAATATTCATCCAGTGAATGAATGTGCAGGGGCTGGACCCAAGTCCTGTCTGAGCATTTCCATCTTTGCTCACTCATGTAGCATCCCATGGCTACTTCCTGTTGCCCAACATCCTCCAGTCCTTCTATAACTCTGAATGCAACCCCTTAGTGACTGTTGGTCAGCTACCCATGATGTCCACAGACTACCCTCCTCCCTGGGACAAGCTGTCCTCCCCCACAATTGGAAATCTGCACTTGACCCTAGACTTGACCTTTGCACAATGATTCCAAATAAAACTCTTTTGTGGTAGATAGCTGGTTTCACTGTGGGCTGTGAGTGTGCAAGTGTCTGACTCTAAGATGGCCCTGTGTTTGTGTTTTGGGCTGGGATACAGCTTTTTTTCTGCACTAGGGCATTATCTTTGCAGTGTACCATTCACAACAGAAACATGGTTGATTTGTCCATTATTTTGATGACTTTCCAACAGAGGAAGGTCAAGAGACCCGTGCAATCAAAGCCAGTCTATTATGATGACAAGTGACTTGTTTTAATTTGCCTGAAGGTGTCCTGTGAGCTGGTCATGAACCTGTTTTACCTGTGTGGTGTCTATGTGTATGTGGTAGCCAGAATAATGCCTGCTGTCCCTAAAGTAGTGCATGTCCTAATCCCCAGAACCTGAACATATTCCCTTACATGTTTATGGGGTTCTGCAGATATGATGAAGACTACTGATTTAGAATTGGGAGATGATCTAGATGATATGGGTTGGCCCAATTGAATCACATGGGCCCTTAAAATCAGAGAACGCTTCCTGGCTGGGTCAAAAATGAAGTGGGAGAAGAGGAGGGGGAATTTGAACAGTGAGAGGAACTTGACCTGCTGCCACAGGCTTTGGAGATAAGCCAGGAGGCTGTAAGTCAAAAAATGTGGGCTCTTCTGGTAGCTGCATATGGGTCTCAGTGGACAGCCAGCAAGGAAATGGGGACCTCAGTCCTACAACCACAAGGAAGCAACATCTGCCAAACCCAAGTGAGCATGGAAATTAGGAACCTCTGGAAAGAATAGCCCATGGGTGTCTTTTTAGCCCATGAGCCCCTGAGACTTTTAAGGCCATGGGACTTCTGACCACTAGAAATGTAAGGTTATACATTTGGGCTGTTTAAGCTGCAGAGTTTGTTGTGATTTGTTTTGGAAGCAACAAATAACTAATACAGTGTGGAAATGGCTCCCTCTCTTCCCCAGCAGAATGGTTTCACACCCAGCGGGGAGAGGCAGTGTGTTGCTCTGTTAGTGGCCGAGGGTTCACCTATGGATGACTGGGCGTCTGCCTGTGAACACTGTGACTCATCTGCCGGCTATTCTCACACCTGTTACCTGGAGGCCTGGAGGTTGGGTGGGGCCTGCCCTGTCTCCCCCGCCAGTCTGTGCTGCTTCTCCATGAAGTTCTAGTGGCCATAGCCTACACCCATGTTTGGGAAACTGAGGCCCAGATCTTGGGGCACAACAGGAGGGGGCCCAGGATGCTACAGTGGTGATATCCCTTCCCTCAACCCTACACCTTCAGGCTGAGGTCCCAGAGAAGGGGAGGCCCACGTGTGCTATCCCTGATCTATCATCCAGGACCAGGTGGGCCTTACTGCATCCTGAGGATTTGAGCCTGATGCTCCTCATGTCTGCCCAGTGCTGGGGAGATGCTGTGGTGGTGGGACACCATGGTGGAGGAATGCTCTGGAGGGGACATCGTGGTGGGGGGGATACTGTGGAGGGAACACTGTAGTGGGGGCACACTGTGGAGGGGACACCGTGGTGGTGGGGAATCTTGGAGGGGGCACTGGTGGGGGGATGCTGTGGAGGGGAGGTGACTCCAGTCTGTCTCTCCCCAACCAGTGCCCACAACCAGGAGGTGGTAAGCTTGGGGCTCAGAGGAACTGACTCCCAGCACAAAAATGCCACACAGATGTGGATAATCCTGCACAGAGAACTTTAATGCCTGGGCTTTGACGGGAGGAATATTGAAAAATGCTAAAGGGAGAAGGAATGGGGAAGTAGAGGCAACTGTGGCATCCCGCTGCTGGCAGATGTGGGTTACTTGATGGTTTCTCTGGGAGATGTCACCCAGTCAGTGTGCCCAAAGTGTCTAAGGTGTCTGGGCCTGGCTCATGGGTGCCCAGTGGCCTCAGGAGAGTGAGGGCTGGTCATTCTTGGGTCACTAAGACCCCCTTTAACCTTCCAGCACCACTTGGAAAGGCCTAAAGAATGGTCTGTGTAAAGCAAATCATAGACTTTTCATATCAGGAGTAGCCCCCAGAGTCTATTGATGAGTGATTATCTTGTCTCTACTTGAATACCTCTAGGGATGGAGAACTCACTTCCTACCAAACCCTATCACCACTCCTCTAGAGTCAAAACCCACTTGTTTCAGACTCCCACTTCTAATCCTGTTCTCATCACGGGCTGGGGTGGGGCACGCAGACCTCCTTCCTCATTCCTCCCTCTGGTTCCAGGTAGCTGGCATAATAGTAAGAGACTCTGGTTCCTCCCTCTAAAGTAGAGACCATTACACCTACCTCAGATGGTTTGAGAATATTAAATCTCATTTATTGTGTGCAGAGCACACACAGCAAGAGTTCCACAAAAGTTAACTCCTCTCTCTTCCTTTCCTTCTTAGAAAGTTCTCAGGGTCCCAGGCCCAGAGTAGTGCTCCCTTTAGGGGAAATGTCCTCTCATTCTTGAGAATTCTTTTCCTTTACCCTGGCCTAGCTGTTATTATTTTTTTGTCAATGCTATTTATATATGATGGCTCCTGTAACTAAATATGAATCATTTCTTCATCCAATTTCTTTTTTTGAACAAATATTTTTGAACTCCTACTATGTGTCAACCAGGAAATAGGTGAGGGAGAAAGTAATCCAGCTTGAGGAGTTTGCAAGAGGAAACTTGCACAAATATCCAGAACATTCACCCTAGATGTGCCAATTACTCTCCTCTTGTGCTGGGTTCTGGGACTACAGGTGTGTCTTCTGCCCTCTGAGAGCCAATGGGCAGTGGGCAATCTTCCATTGGCTGCCTGAGGACTGTTTATGTAAGAACTTTAACATTTTGTGCCACCCTGGGGCTCCCACAGGCCTTTTGAGGTATGTCTGCTACATTCATGATTGACTTGGGGACTGAATTTAGGACATTGTGCAACTACATGTTATTTTTTCTCTTCCAGCCATCCTGGAAGGCTGGTGAGGTTTCTTTGGCTATGAAGGCATAAAATTCCCTTCCTGCTTCTGTGTGTCTGGCCCATGTAGAACGTGCAATAAACATTGAATGAAGTCTGCCCAATTGGGTGATGCCAGAGAGAACCTGAGTTGAAGATGCTGTGAGGTTACATTTCTCTGATTGTCTATGATGCTTCATGGATACACTCTGGCTGAACCCTGTGTTACCTGGATCCTTGATAGTCAAATTGTGGTCCATGGACCAGTAGCAGCAGCATCATTTGGGAGCTCTTTAGAAATAAATCATGTTGGGCCCCTCCCAGAATGGCTGAATCAAAACTTGCATTTTAACATGATCTCCTGGAGCTCCCTATGCATATCAAAGTTTGAGAAGTGTCAATCCAGAGCAGGGTTCACAAACTTCCTGTATGTGAATGAGGGAGTAATATATTTTGGCTTTGTGGGACAGCCACTGTTGCCTGTACTCAGCTTTGTCATCATAGTGTGAAAGCAGCCATAAACAGCCTGGAAAAAAGTAGGTGGAGCTGTGTTCCAATAAAATTTTATTTCCCTACACAAGTGTGGCAAGGCCTATGGACTTTCGTCAGTTGATGGTGTACACTCAAGAGTGGAATCTTGGGTCCTGTCTCCAACCTTAATATTGCCAAACTGTTCTTCAGAGCGGTATTAACTTACCTTCCCTTGCATGTAAAGGAAGTTTGTGTTCTGCCAACACTTGGTTTTGATGAACTGTTTAACTTTTGCCAATCTTGTGGGTGTAACCAGCTTTCCTCTGGTGAACATCTTTGCCAAAATCTGTTGGTCGCTTGGGTTTCCTCATCTGTGACTGTTCCTTCTGCTGGGATGTTTACCTTTTTCTTATTGATTTCTTAGAGCTCTTTATATTATCTGAATGTCATGCATGAACATCACAAACTTCTCATCTCACATGTCTTTTCATTTTATTCCAGGTGTGTTTTATTGTACAAAAATTGGAAAATTGGATGTAGCCAAACTTATCAATATTTTATGGTTTGTACATTTTTGTCTAAGAGTCCTTCCATGTCTCAAGGTCATAAAGATAGTCTCTAAATGTTCCTCTAAAGCAGAGGTGTCAAATTCATTTTCACCATGGGACACATCAGCCTTGTGGTTGCCTTCAAAGGGCTGAATATCATTTTAGGACTGTACAAATATAACTACTTCTTAACAGTTAAGCAAGAGCTCAGCACTGCCGGTGGGTAGAAACAAGGTGCCAGGCTGGATAAAACAAGGTGGAGGGCTGGATTTGGCCCACGGGCCTTGTGTTTGCCACCTGTGTTCTAAATGTTTTAAAGTTTTGATTTTCATACTCGGATGTTTAGCCCATCCTCTTCCTGCTTCTCAGATGAAAGGAGTCACCTGGAGGTGCCTGTTTAACCATAGGCCTCCTGAGCTCAGATTTTCCAGGAGCTGGGCCTTGGATTCTGTGCTTCTTGCAGCACCCAGGTGGATCTTATAATCAGAACAATTTGGGACTTAGTTGTTAGCAGATGGGTTTGGGAGCTGAGCAGAACCAGCATCCCATCCTGGCTGGCTGGTCTTGCTCATCATTGATTATCTTCCTTGATTATCTGTAAGTGGAGATTCCAAATATTCTCATTTTGCAGAGATTTCCTGTGAAGACTAAATGAAAAGAAGTACATAAATGGGTTGGCACAGGGCCTTTTCTTGGAAACTGGATTGTCTTAGCCTCAGGGAGAATGCAACTAATTGTATTCCCTTTTTGCTTTGGCTGCTAGGCGGCAGCCCAGGAGGCATTTCCCTTTAAAAGATTTTATTTATTTATTAGAGAGAACAAGGGAGGGAAGAAGAGAGGGAGAGAAACACAAATGTGTGGTTGCCTCTCATGTGCCCCCTACTGGGGACCTGGCCCACAACCCAGGCATGTGCCTTGACGGGAATTGAACCAGTGACCCTATGATTTGCAGGCTGGCACTCATCCACTGAGCCACACCAGCCAGGGCAAAAAATAAATAAATAAAATCTTAAAAAAATTTCTTTACTCACTTAGCAAATGTTTATTGATCATATACCGTGTTCCAGGCACTGGGGAAAGAGCAGTGAACAAAACAGCTGCGGCTCCTAACTCCATGGTGCTGGCAGCCTAGTGGAGGAGACAGATAAAAAAATAAACAAGAAAAATGTATAACAAGATCAGTGGTGATAAGTTTATGGAGAAAAGAGAGGTAGGGGGCTTGACAGAGGTAGCAGTGGGTGGGTTATAAGACTTGAAATAGGTCAGGAAGGGTGTTGTGCAGGTGGTGCTTGTGCAGTCTTGAGGGAGCTATGCATGTGCTGGGGGATGAGCACTCGCTAGACAGTGAGAACAGTCCGCGCAAAGGTCCTGGGCAGGACTGTGCCTGGTGAGCTGGAGAAACATGGAGGAGGCCCATGTGGCTGCAACAGAGTGAGTAAGGGGGAAAGAAGAAGGAGGTGGGGACAGGGAGGGGTTGGGGCAGGTCAGGTAAGGCCTGTGGGTGGAGATGAGGACTCTGTCTTCTTCTCTGAGTGAGATGGGGGTGTGGGAGTTTCTGAGCATATCTCTGCTATAACTGTTTCTTCTCCAACACTCCATCCTGTGTTACACGAGGCTGAGTGAAAAGTTAATGAACCCAGAAAGGGGGTGACTGACCACAGTGTCACTGTCATTCATCCCCCCACAGGGGGCCTCATATCCCCCACAAGATAGGATGAGCCAAGTACTCATCCTACCTTGTTTGAGACTCTTTTTGAGATATGAGAGAGGGTCAGTCTAAGCTGCTCCATGAGGCAGAATCATGGAAGGGAAACACAGCTGTTTCTCTTTTCTTCTTTGTAGAGCTGCCTTTCACTAGATAACCATATTGGACAAGGCTGGGAGGGTGGTCTTTCAGGTGTGTGGGTGGGTGTGTGCTGGAGAGGCAAAAGGCTGGCTGAAGTTATGGGGGAGGCCAACAAGGAAGTGACTGGAAGTAGCTGAGGTTGAGAGGCTCAGGTCAAGTGGAAGAACAGGAGATAAGCTGGAGATAACATGGCTCCAGCCAGTGACAGTGGGGATGATTACTATGCGAGACCAGGAAGTGAGAAGGAGATGGAGGATTGCATCTGCCCCACAAAGACTGTGATGCCTGAGGGTCTGTCTCCCAGGACAGGTTGGCTCATTTCCTGGTCATGTGGTTTGGGCCAGTGCCAGTGCCTTAGGTTTTGTTTTGCCCTCTACAAAAAGCTTCATTGTTGTTACTAATAGACGGGAAAAGTGAGACTCAGAGAGGTTCCACACCTTGCCTAACATTGCACAGCCAATGGTGAATGCCCTCCCCACCACGTCACTGCACAAGCTTCATGGACAACTTTTTCTTCCTTAAATTTCTTTTCTGCCTCAGGTCTTTGCATTTGCTGTTCCTTCTGCTACAGAGAGATTCTCTATGCCTTATTTTCATTATACTTCACTTATTTTATTATTTTAAATTTTTTATTTGGGTATAGTTGGTATACAATATTACATTAGTTTCAAGTGTACAATATAGTGTTTCAACATTTTTATTTTATTTTTTTAGAGTATATTTTTTTGATTATGCTATTACAGTTTTCCCAATTTTTTCCCCTTTATCCCCCCTCCACCTTGCACCCCCAACCCTCCAGCTTTCCCTGCCCCTTAGTTTGCATCCATGGGTTGTACATATAAGTTCTTTGAGTTCTCTGTTTCCTATACCATTTTTGACCGCTCTCCATCTATTTAATGCCTATCAATTATGCTTCTTCTTCCCTGTACCTTCCCCCCCATTTCTCCCTTCCCCCTCCCCACTGAAAACCCTCCATGTGATGTCCATTTCTTGGATTCTGTCCCTGTTCTAGTTGTTTGCTTAGTTTTTGTTTTTGTTGTTTTTATTTTTTAGGTTCATTTGTTGATAGTTGTGAGTTTGTTGTCATTTTACTGTTCATATTTTTTATCTTCTTTTTCTTAGATAAGTCCCTTTAACATTTCATATAATAAGGACTTGGTGATGATGAACTCCTTTAACTTGACCTTATCTGAGAAGCACTTTATCTGCCCTTCCATTCTAAATGACAGCTTTGCTGGATAGAGCAATCTTGGATGTAGGTCCTTGCCTTTCATGACTTGGAATACTTCTTTCCAGCCCCTTCTTGCCTGGAAGGTCTCTTTTGAGAAATCAGCTGACAATCTGATGGGAACTCCTTTGTAGGTGACTGTCCCCTTATCTCTTACTGCTTCTAGAATTCTCTCCTTCATTTTAATCTTGGGTAATGTAATGATGATGTGCCTTGGTGTGTTCCTCTTTGGGTCCAACTTCTTTGGGACTCTCTGAGCTTCCTGGACTTCCTGGAAGTCTATTTCCTTTGCCAGATTGGGGAAGTTTTCCTTCATTATTTGTTCAAATAAGTGTTCAATTTCTTGCTGTTGGTCTTCTCCTTCTGTCATCCCTATAATTTGGATATTGGAACATTGAAGTTGTCAAAGAGGTTCCAAAGTCTCTCTTCATTTTTTTGAATTCTTGTTTCTTTATTCTGTTCCAGTTGGATGTTTATTTCTTTCTTTTGTTCCAAATCGTTGCTTTGAGTCCTGCTTTCCTTCCTGTCATTGTTGGTTCCCTGAATATGTTGCTTTATTTCATTTTGGGTATCTTTCATTTGTTCTTTCATTTTTCGACCAAGCTCAATCAGATCTGTGAGCATTTTGATTACCAGGGCTTTAAATTCTCCATCAGATAGGTTGGCTATTTCCTAATCACTTAGCTCTCTTTCTGAAGTTTTGCTCTGTTCTTTCATTTGGGCCCTATTTCTTTGTTTGTGTCCCCTGTTAAGTCGTAAAGGGTTGGAGCCTTAGGTATTCACCAGGGTAGGGCAACCCTCCTTGCTCTGCTGTGGCACTGCTTGTACCAGAGAGGGAACAATGCAGCTCCCCTGCTCACCTCTCCTTTTCAATGGAATCTCATGTGAGACTGGGAGTTTCTCCCACCGTGGAAACCCCCACCATAGTCCACAGCCAGCTCTGAGTCTCAGTTTCCTCTTAAGTCAGCCCCACCCCCATAGCCTGCCTCCTTGCTGCAGTTTATCTCAGTCCAAAGCCTCACTGGTCTGGTTGTTCTGTTTGACTGTTTCTTTAGTTCTATGGTTGTTGGAGTTCCATGCAGTTTGATTTTCTGGCACTTTTGATTGTTTAATGATTTTAGATTGGTTGTTATCCTCCTTTTGGTTGTGCGAGGAAGTGAAGGGTTTCTACCTACACCTCCATCTTGGCTGGAACTCTCTGTTTCAACATTTTTGTACCTTAGAGTGTGATCACTCCACTAATTCTAGTCATCATCTGTCACCATAGCAATGTATCCTCAGCCTCTGTAAGACTCCTCTTTTCTATATTCGAGTCTTGGCCCAAATGCTACTTCCTCAGGAAAGGCTTTCCTTGAACACTTACAAGTAATTATGTCAACCCTACCCATAGTAGGTGTTCAATAAATATTTCTTGAATGAATAAATGAGTTGAATAGGAACATTAGATCCTCCTAGTAAAAACTCTGACTGTAGTTAAATCCTGTGTCACCAGGTTTGATGTCTGCCTCTAACTTGATAATGAAGGTACCATGGGGACAGAGAGCCTGTCCATTGTGTCTACTGGAGGAGCCCCGGTATTTGGGACAGGACCTGTCACATAGTAGGTATGTGATAAATATTGTTGAATTGCATCTGAGGTTCAACAAGGAGGCAGGGTTCACATTTTGGGTCTGGGGGAGACAAGGAAGAGGTAGGGTATCACACAGGTCCTTCATTCTTTCCTTCCTTCACTCAAACCTTTCCTGAGAGGATGAAACCAATGAGCCTGATTCCTTGCCCTTCTGAGTCAGTGCCTTGAGAAGGAGGTAGACATCTATAGAGAGGACAAGTTCAAGGTCAGGATTATGTCAGGTGCTGTTGAGGGCCCTGAGCTGATCAGCAGGAGGCTGGGAGGTCAGGGAATGTCCTTAGGAGGAGGTGACATTTGAACTGAGACCTGCAAAACATGAGTGAGTGAAAGGAGCCAGTCACAAAAGGCCACATGTTGTATTGAATCCAGAAAAGCTGGCATTTGTGCTGCCTGTCACCTACCAGACCCAATAGGTCTGGGAGAGACAGGGATGGAATATTTATGGGTACCTTTTTCAGATGGTCAGCGATCTGAGAAGATGGCAGGTTTGTACCCTAACACATGGTCCTACATTTCCTTTCAAGCTAGCCTTTTAATAAGGGGACAAAGTGTAGGTAAAAAAAAAAAGTGTAGGTAAGGCATTTGGAATTTGGGAAAGAGATTAATCAGATAAAAGCTTCAGTCCGGTAATTTCTCTAATGTCCTTTTATCTGCTGATGGACGATTTTCTCTATCTGTGTCCTCTGTGCTATGTGCTGTGTCCTGTGTCCTGGGCAGCAGACTGTCTCTCCCTGGAATACAATGGCTTGGGTGCCACCCTGACTGCTTTTGGTTTCTTCTGGAGCACAAAGATCAATTGCTTGTGGTCTCCTGGAGTCAGGGTGGACTGTACCTGCAGTTCCTGAAACAACAGCTATTTACATGCATTAACTACTAGGCTTATTAACTTCTACCCGAATCTAAAACTTTCCAACTTTTGACTCCTCCATCAGCATGATTCCACTTCTATGAAATATTCAGAACAGACAAATCCATAGAGACAGAAAGCAGTCCGTGTTTGTAGGGGCTGGGGGTAAGGCACAACTTCCTCATGGGCTGGTTTTCCATTTGGGGTGAAATTGTAACCGGAAAAGACACTGGCATTCAGGCTGCCTGTCACTACCAAACCCAATAAGCAATGACAGTGATTGAATCTTTTATGAGCACTTTATTCAGATGGCCAGCGATCCGAGAAGATGGAGGGTTCATACCCTAACAAACCATCTCCCCTTCTCTTTCCTGGCCAGATCTTTTATAAGGGAGGTGGGGGAGGACAAACAAGGTGCAGTGAGCGCTTGGAGATTCAGAAGCTGCAACGTTCCTGTCCTCTGCAGTTAGCTGTTCCCAGGGAGGGGTGGTTGTCTGCTCCCCTGGAACGCAAAAGGCCCGGATGCTCCAGGCGGTAATCTCTAGCCAGCGCCCCAGGAGGTCGGCTGTTTTTCCCAGGAGCCAGGATGGGCCTTATCTGTAGTTTCTGAAACAAAACCTTTAACATACACATCACTTGCTAGACTTATAACTTTTTACCTTAAGCTAAAATTTTTCAAGTCTTGAGTTCCCTATCAAAATGTTCTGGAAGTAGGCAGAGGTGGTGGTTGCACAATCTCATGAATGCACTAAATGTCACTGAATTTTTCAGTTTAAAATATTAAAGTTATGTGAATTTCACCTCAATTTAAAACAATGACAGTGAGTTACTGTGCACACTGGACAGATGGGTGTCTGAGAGACAGGAGGGAAGAGAGAGCAGGGACCTGGTTGCAGAGTGCACAGGGGATGTGGAATGAGACGGAGCAAGTGGGGTCTTGGCCTGGCCACATGGTCCTCAGGGGATGAAAATGAGGGAACCCTGGCAGCATGGCTTTGTGGGTGTGCTTAGGGGGCTGGGGGTGCATTATCTGGAGGTGAGGCTCACACACACACGCACACTCACACTAGTACCTCTCAGAAAGGGATTTTGAAAATTGCCAGGTGTCCTGATTTCTACAGCTACTGCTCAGTAGATGCGTCGATCACTGCACTGTTGAAGCTGGGGGTGGGAGGGGGGTGCAGGATAGTGGGGTTGTGTTCCTGGGTCTCTCAGGAACACAACTGAAGAGACAATTCTTGGCAGGCTACCACCTCCAGGGCATTGCAGAGACAGATGACTGAAACACACTGCCAGTCTTTCAGTGACAAAAGTCTGTTTGCTTGTCCAGGAACTGTGGCCTGAGGGGCAGACTTCTGGTTGGATACACATCCAGTGGCCCAAGGAAGCACTCTTAGAGGACAGAGGTCAGCCTGTACAATCTCTGTGCCCCCTCTCTGCCTCCCTCCAGCTCACGGGCATATTCCAGAAAGAAGTTTACGCACTTGTCTGGAGCCCTGAGTTTTGTGACTGCTGCCCAAGGGAACAGCTCTATAAGGCTTGGCTCTGGTGACCAGAGGAGTTATGTTGTCCCTCAAAGATGCATGTGTTGTCTTTGAAAGCTGCTGCCTGAGGGTCTGGCTTCGTATTAGCCTCACCCTTGGTGCTGACTGAGATCCTCCCCTCCACACTGAGAGGTCTCCCCTCAACTGCTGGAAGCTGTAGGGAGTGGGGAGAAAGCTATGTAAGTCCTAGCAACAGGTTATATTTTAATTGCAGTTGCATTGCTTTAATCCCAATGTACATAGAATTCAGTTAGTTTATTCTCTTAAACAAAATTGAGGAAAGAGCATACTACCAGAATATAGTAAGAAGGATGGTTGTGGATGTTACCTTTTTCAGAGCCAAACACAGGAAAAGTGGTCTGTCTGTATTTTTTTAAACCACAATTTAATTGCATACTTTATGATATACTCTAAAAGTCAAATGGTTTCTCTTGTAAAGATATTTGTTTACAAGTGCCTGAAAGTAATAACTCAATGCCATCATTAACAGATTTCCTTTTGCCTAAAGAAGGAAAATAAAAATGAACCAAAGTGTATTTCCAGAGCAGATAGCTGTTTAAGAAGGCCAGGACTCAGTCTTCAGGTGTGTATCTCTTTCAACATCTTAGAATTTTAATATAAAAAGCAAAATATATTTTTGCACTTACAGCCTACTTTAAAGAATTACTATTGTTCCCTTTGTCACAGTTAAAATCAAGTGTTGGGAATTGAATTATAATTTGAGAAAAAAATATTACCCAATAAGAATGAATGTAGATGGCTCAAAGATTCTTACTCAGTGTGATGTATAATTCAACAGAGACTCTTGTAAATTGTCATATACCAATAAAAATGTCTTAAGTGGTAACCCCCCCCCCCAATAGTAGACTGCTTGAACATATACAAATGTTTGAGAGACAACCAAAGATCAGGGCAAAGTTGTACACAATTTCATGTCCTGCACAGAGTTCCCACTTGAGAATGGAGAAGGTGGTTGTTTCATCCAGTGCAGAGAAACCAACAAAGGGAACCAAGCAAAGTGAAGAAATGAGGGAATATGTTTGAAACAAATCTACCAAATAAAATCTCAGGGGAAAAACCCTTAATGAAAGAAAGATAAATTATTTACCTGACAAAGAGTTCAAAGTAACGGTCATGTAGATGCTCACCAAACTCCAGAGAGGAATGAATAGAAACAGTAAAAACATCAATAAAGAGACAGAAAATATAAGAAAGTGACAAACAAAGGTCAAAGAGCTGAGGAATACAGTAACTGAACTGAAAAACACATTATAGGGGTTTAACAACAGACTAATTGAAACAGAAAAAAAAAAATCCTAAACTGAAAGACAAAGCAGTGGTACTCACCCAACTAGAGCAGGGAAAAAAAAAGTGAGGATATTTTAAGGGACTTCAGGGACAACATCAAGTGGACCATCATTGTATTATTCATCTTTGCAGAAGGAGACAAGACAGGGAATAAAGAACAGAAAACTTATTTGATGAAATATGACTGAAAACCTCCCTAACTTGGGGGAAGGAATACACACTCAGATCGAGAAAGCCCAGAGAATTCCAAATAAGAGAAACTTAAAGACACCCAATCCAAGACACTTTATAAGTAAACTGTCAAAAGCTAAAGACAAGAAAGCAGCAAAGGAAAAGCAACTTGTTACATTCAATGGCAAAACCGTAAGACTATAAGCAGATTTTTTTTTTTTTTGCATAAACTTTGTATGCCAGGTGTGGCATGATATAGTCAAAGTGCTGAAAGGAAAAAAAAAATCCAAACAAGAATACTCTGACAAAGTTATTTAGAATTGAAGGAGAGATGAAGTTTTCCAGGTAAGCAAAAGCTAAAGGAGTTTTTCATTACTAAACTAGCCTTATAAGAAACGTTAATGAGACTTCTTGAAGCTAAAAAGAAAGGGTGCTAAGTAGTAACAAGAAAACATATGAAAGAATAAATCTCATTGAAAAGGTAAATGCTTAGAAAAGGCAGTTGATTAATCACTTACAAAGCTTGTATGAAGGTTAAAAGAAAAGTGAAAATCACTGTAACTATAATAAATAAGAAATACACAAGAATGAGACTGGACCACTGCCTGGTACCACACACAACATTTAACTCCAAGTGAATTCAGACTTAAATGTAAGATCTGAAGCTATAAAACTCTTATAAAAAACATATGTAGAATACTTCTTGACATAGGTCTTGGTGATTACTTTTTGAATATGACTCCAAAGCAAAAGCAACAAAAGCAAAAATAAGCAAGTGGGACTATATCAATTTTAAAAGCTCCTACACAGCAAAAGAAACAAAATGAAAAGCAATGTACCAAATGGGAGAGAATATTTACAAATCATATATTCTGATGAGGGGGTAATACTCAAAATATATAAAGAACTGTACAACTCAATAGCACAATAAACAAAAAAAGTCCAAACAATCCAATTACAAAATGGGCAGAGGATCTGAATAGACATTTTGTCAAAAACATACAGATGGCCCACAGGTACATGAAAAAGGTTCTCAACATCATTAATCATCAGGGAAATGCAAATCAAAGCCACAGTGAGATTCCACCTCACACCTGTTAGAATGGCTATTATATTAAAAAAACACAAGAAATAATGTGTTCAAGATGTGAAGAAAAGGAAAACCCTTGTGCACTATTGGTGGGATTGTGAACTGGTACAGCCACTATGTGCAACAATATGGAGGTTCTTCAGAAAATTAAAAATAGAAGTATCATATGATCCAGCATTCCACCTTTGAGTATTTATTTGAAACAAACAAAAACACTAATTCAAAAAGAGATATGCACACACATACTCTTTGCAGTATTATTTACAATAGCCAAGATATGGAAACAACTTAAGTGTTCACTGGTGGGTAAATAGATAAAGAAAATGTGACCTATCGATCTATCTACCTATTACATGTATTATATGAATATTATATGGAATATTATATATGTTATGTAATGAAATATTATAAATATATGGAATATATATTTGTAACAACATGGATGGACTTCAGAGCATTATGTTAAGTGAAATTAGACAAAGAAAAACAGATACTGTATGATCTCACTCATATGTGGAATCTAAAACAAACAAACATAAAAATAGTAAACAAACCAAGCTTAAAAGGTACAAACCTTCAGTTATAAATAAATCATGGGGGTGAATATATCCCCTCATGGTGAATATAGTTTATAGTACTGTATTGCATATTGAAAGTTGCCAAGAGAGTAGAGCTTAAAAGTTCTTATCACACACAAAAAATGTATATACCTGACGTTAACTGGACTTACTGCAGTGATTTTCAATAGAAACAAATATTGCATCATAATGCTGTATACCTGAAACTAATATAATGTTATGTGTCATTATATTTCAATTAAAAATTAAGAGGAAAAAAATGAACCCTTGTCTTAAGGCTTAGGAAATGAGGCAAAACCAGTCCCTTGGACTTAAACAGTCATGATTTCAAATATTTGTTAGTGATGCTTAGGACCATGACTTGTGACAATCTATTCTTTTCCTGACTTCTGTTGTGTGAGATGTTTGGTAGATGTGAGTCATTATCTATTGATCCCTGAAGATATATGGAGTCATCTGAAATCAGTTATTTAAATGTTGTTTCATTTCGAAAAATGACCGTGGATGAGAGAAGAAACACAAGTGAGTATTTTGAAGTCATTATCCAGTGGTGTGGGGTCATGACAAGAAACCCACATTGTCAGTCTGTACCCAACTTAGGAGGGAACCTGGAACCAACAAACTCATACTCAGTGAGGTTGGAGTCCTCCATCTGTCTTCCTCATACATGCTAAGGATGTACTCTGAGTGCTTTCCCAGGGTCTGCATGCCAGTCACCAAAGGTGCTTGGTTTCCATCCCAAAGAAATATTTCCTTAAAACTTCCTCTGCAATAGATTTAGACTATGACAGCACAGCTTTGTCATAGACTGAACTGTGTCACCCTGAAATTCACATGTAGAATTGGAAACCCATTGTAACTATATTTGAAGATCAGGCCATTAGGGAAGTAATCAAGGTTATATGAGGTCATAAGGATGAGGCACTAATCACTTTATTTTTAAGGCAATTTTAGGTTCACTGCACCAAACCTGCAGAGCCTCCCTTAATCCAATATAGGGCTAGTGTCCTCATGAGAAGAGAAAGACACCAGGGGAAATCACACATAGAGGAGAGACTCTGTGAGGGAGGACACAGCAAGAGGGCAGCAGTCTGCAAGCCAAGCTCAACTCCCTTGGTACTTTGATCTTGAACTTGTATCCTCTAGAACTGTGAGGAAATAAACTTCTGTTGTTTAAGCTGCCTGATGTGTAGATGTGTAGTATTTTGCTATGGCAGCTTAAGCAGACTGATACAGGCTTTAACTATGGTATTGTGGAGCAAAAGTTATTATTATGCCTTACCAAGAATTTATATTTGTTATTTTCTCCATAAATAGCTATTCACATATCAAATACTTAAAATGTCATAGAAGTGATGCACTACTGGAAAACTATATGTTTATTCCACTATAGGACTTTTTTTCCATCTTGGAAGTTTACTCGGTTAGGTCAATGGATAATCTTACTCTGTTCCAGGTACATAAGTCACAGGAGAAAATAAGGCACTGTCTTCTTCCCAAAGGAACACACAGTGCTCCTGCAGCAGCCCCCAGCCCCACACAGGCTGATCAGCACAATAGTAGGGGTAATCCCTGCAGCTGAGGCACCTGAACTGCGCTGAACAACCAACTGCTTGGTGTGATGGAAGAGGAAGAGAGGATCGTATATGGAAATTATTTTTGAAATGCACCTTGAACTTGAAAGGTTTCCAGTGCATCAGACAAAGGAAAGAGTCTAGTCAGAGGTTAGGATGAATGACAATATAAGACTATAAAACTTTGCAGTAAGAGAGACAAATTATATTGTGGTAAGAAATATGATGAAACAGAGGCTTTAGAGTTGTACAGACTTGTGTTTACATCCTGCCTCTCCAACATTCAAGCTCTGTGGTCAAAAGCAAAACATTTTTTAAAAAATAGACTTTATTTTTAGCACAGTGTTTGGTTCATAGCAAAATTGAATGGAAAATGCAAAGATTTCCTATATACTCCCTTCCCCAACACACACAGAGCCTCCCCCGCTATCAAAATCCCACATCAGAGTGGTATGTTTTTATAATCAATGAGTTACAATGACAATTCATTGTTACCTAAAGTCTATAGTTTATATTAGGGTTTACTTGGTATGGTACATACTATTGATTTGGACAAATATATATTGACATGTATCTTCATTGTAGTATCATAAAGAATATATATTTTTTAAGAATATTTTCACTGCTCAAAAATTTTTCTATGCTTCCAATCTCTGGCAACCTTTGACCTTTTTACTGTTTCCATAGGTTTGCATTTTCAGAATGTTAGGTAATTGAAATCATGCAGCATGTGGCCTTTTAATTAATTAATAAATTAATTAAAGTATGTAGCTTTTCTGGACTGGCTTCTTTTACTTAGGAATATGTATAATATACACTTGTTTTCTTTATGTGTTTTCATGGTTTGGTAGCTCATTTCTTTTTATTGCTGAATAATATTGTTTGGATGTAACACATTGGTTTATTCATCTCCTCACTGAAGGACATCTTGGTTACTTCCAAGTTTTGGCAATAATTAATAAAGCTTTTATAAACAATTGTGCACAGGTTTTAATGTGTGCATGTTTTCAGCTCCTTTGGGCAAATCATGGAGCATGATGTTGAAACATATGGGTATGTTTAGTTTTTTAAGTTTTCCGAAGTGGCTGCACTATTGTGCATTCCCACCAGCAATGAATAACAGTTCCTGTTGCCCACATCCTCTCCAGCATTTGGGACTGTTTTGTTGCTGATCTGAAAAAAAAAATAGGTATATGTTTCTACCTATCAGAGAAAGGGTTCCCCTTTCTTTACATCCTCACCAGCACTTGTTGTTTGTTGATTTAGTGATGATGGCCAAAAAATAGAGTTCTGGACTTTGGCCTTTTAAGTATATATTGGTATCTCATTGTTTTCATTAGTAACTTTCTAATGCAATATAACATTGAGGATATTTTCACCTGCTTATTTGTTATCTGTATATCTCCTTTAATAAGGTGTTTGTTTAGATCTCTTGCCCATTTTAAAAAAGATTTTATTTATTTATTTTTAGAAAGAGAGGAGAGGGGAGAAAGAGAGGGAGAAAAACATCAATGTGACAGAGAGAAACAATTGATAAGTCACCACCTGAACACATCTTGACCAGGAACTGAACCTACAACCCAAGGCATGCTCCCTGATCAGGAATTGAACCAGTAACCTTTTGCTCTTCAGGATGATACCCAACCAACCAGTCACACTGGTCAAGGTCCTTGCCCATTTTTTTTAAGATGGTAATTTTTATTGTATTTTTTTCCATCACCATTTACCCCCTCCCCACAATCACCACACCATTGTCCATATCCCTGAGTTCAATCCTTTCCTTTTTGCTCAATCCCTCCATACTCCAAGCTCCCCAGAGTTGTCAGCCTGCTCTCTATCTATGAGTCTATTTTGCATATTAGCTCAGTTTGTTCATTAGGTTCCACATATGGTATTTGTCTTTCTCTGACTGGCTTTCACTTAGCATAATGTTTTCCAGGTCCATCCATGTTGTTGCAAAGGGTAAGATTTGCTTCTTTTTTACAGCCGAGAAGTATTCCATTGTACAATGTCCCATAGTTGTCTAACCTAGTCAACTACTGATGCACACTATTGCTGCTTCCATATCTTGGCGATTGTAAATAATGCTGCAATGAAAATAGGTGTGCTTATGTTTTTTGAATTAGTGTTTTGGGTTTCTTTGGATATATTCACAGGAAAGATCCATTTTTAATTTTTTGAAGTATCTCCATACTGCTTTCCACAGTGGGTGCACCAATCTGCATTTCTACCACCAGTGGAAAAGGGTTTCCCTTTCTCCACATCCTTGCCAGCACTTGTTGTTTGTTGATTTACTGATAATAGCCATTCCAATAGGTGTGAGGTGGTATCCCATTGTAGTTTTAATTTGCATTTCTCTTATGATTAGTGATGTTGAGCACCTTTTCATATATCTATTGGTCATCTGTATGTCCCCTTTGGAGAAGTGTCTATTCAGGCCCTTTGCCCATTTTTAAACTGGGTTGTTTGTTTTTTTGGTGTTGAGTTTTATAAGTTCTTTATAGATTTCAGATATTAACCACTTATCAGATGTACCAGGAAAAATGTTCTCCCATTCCATGGATTGTCTTTTTATTTTGTTGATGATTTCCTTTGTGGCGAAAAAACTTTTTAGTTTGATGTAGTCCCACTTGTTTGTTTTTCTTTTGTTTTCCTTGCCTGAGGAGATATATCAGATAAAAATATTGCTACAAGCAATGTCCAAACTTTTACTGCCTGTGTTTTCTCTTCTAGGATATTTATGGTTTTGGGTCTAACATTTAAGCCTTTAATCCATTTTGAATTTATTCTTGCATGTGGTATAAGAAGGTGGTCTAGGGACTTCCAGACAAGATGGAGGCATAGGTAGACACACTGTGCCTTCTTGCGCAACCAAAATTAAGGACAACAAAAATTTAGAAAAAAAAAAACATCCAGAACTGACAGAAAATTAAACTGTAAGGAAGTCCGACAACCAAGGAGATAAAATAGACACATTCTTCCAGATCAGTAAGAGGGGTGGAGTCAGCAGCTGTCAGAGAAGGGTCAAGGCAGGAAAAAGAGGTGGCTGGTAGACCCCAGACGTGCAAGCGGCAGCGGGAAGACCCCGGGTGCAGGGTGGTAGAAGGCAGACCCAGGGAGCCATGCGAGGCAACTGGCTGACAGCGGCCACACATTCGAGCACAGATAAACCAGGCAAAACTAGGGAGCAAGACAGACCACACAACCCGGGGCCCCAGCATGGGAAATAAAGCCTCAAAACAATGATTGAAAACACCTGTGGGGGTTGAGTTATTTTGAGAGTCTCTGGGGGAGAGATTCCCAGCCTTACAGGAGAATTCACTGGAGAGACCCACAGGGTCCTAGAAGGTACACAAGCCCACCCACCCGGGAATCAGCACCGGAAGGGCCCAATTTGCTTGTGGGAAGCAGCAGAAGGGACTGAAATCCGAGAGAGAGCATAGCAAGCACCATTGTTCCTTCTCTGACCACCCCTGCCCCCAAACAGTGTCACAATGCAGCCACTGGACTGCCCTGTCCTAGGCTCCGCCCCTTACTATGTAACAGCTGTGACCAGACCAAAAAAAAAAAAAAAAAATGGCCCAAACGGAAGAACAGATCAAAGCTCCCAGAGCAGATATATCTAAGCGAGGAAGAGATAGCCAACCTATCAGATGCACAGTTCAAAGCACTGGTGATCAGGATGCTCACAGAATTGGTTGATTTTGGTCACAAATTGGATGAAAAAATGAAGGCTATGCTAAGTGAAATGAAGGAAAATGCACAGGGAACCAATAGTGATGGGAAGGAAACTGGGACTCAAATCAATGGAGTGGACCAGAAGGAAGAAAGAAACAACTAAAGAGAAAAGAGTGAAAAAACAAGAATTCAAAAAAATGAGGAGAGGCTTAGGAACCTCCAGGACATCTGTAAATGTCCCAACATCCGCATTATAGGGGTACCAGAAGGGGAAAAGGAAGAACAACAAGTGGAAAAGTTATTTGAACAAATAATAAAGGAGAACTTCCCCAATCTGGCTAAGGAAATAGACTTCCAGGAAGTCCAGGAAGCTTGGAGAGTCCCAAAGAAGTTGCATCCAAAGAGGATCACACCAAGGAATATCATCATTACATTAGCCAAGATTAAAATGAAGGAGAGAATTCTAGAAGCAGTAAGAGATAAGGGGACAGTCACCTACAAAAGAGTTCCCATCAGACTGTCAGCTGATTTCTCAAAAGAGACCTTCCAGGCAAGAAGGGGCTGGAAAGAAGTATTCCAAGTCATGAAAGGCAATGACCTACAACCAAGATTGCTCTATCCAGCAAAGCTTTCATTTAGAATGGAAGGGCAGATAAAGTGCTTCTCAGATAAGGTCAAGTTAAAGGAGTTCATCATCACCAAGTCCTTATTATATGAAATGTTAAAGGGACTTATCTAAGAAAAAGAAGATAAAAAATATGAACAGTAAAAAGACAGCAAACTCACAGTTATTAACAACCACACTTAAAACAAAAGCAAACTAAGCAAACAGGTAGGACAGGAACAGAACCACAGAAATGGAGATCACATGGATGGTTAGCAACAGGGGAGTGGGAGGAGGAGAGAGGGGGAAAAGGTACAGAGAATAAGTAGCACAGACGGTGGGTAGAAAACAGACAGGGGGAGGGCAAGAATAGTATGGGAAATGTAGAAGCTAAAGAACTTATGAAACATGGACATGAACTAAAGTGGGGGAATGTGGGTGGGAGGGGGTGTGCATGGTGGAGGGGAATGAAGGGAGGGAAATGGGACAACTGTAATAGCATAATCATTAAAATATATTAAAAAAAGAGAAGGTGGTCTAGTTTCATTTTTCTGCACATATTGGTTCAATTTTCCCAACACCATTTGTTGAATAAATTATCTTTAGGTCATTGTATGTGCTTGCTTCCTCTGTTGAATATTAATAGACTATAAAGGTGTGGGCTTATTTCTGGGCTCTATTCTGTTACATTCATCTATGTGTCTGTTTTTATGCCAGTTCTATGCTGTTTTGATTACTATGGCCTTGTAGTATAGTTTAATATTAGGTAGTTTGATTCCTCTAGCTTTGTTCTTCTTTCTCAGGATTGTCGTCTATGGGGGTGCTTTTGTGGTGCTATATAAATTTTTGTTCTAGCCCTTGGACATTTTAAAATCAGGTTATTTTCTTTCTTATTATTCAGTTGTAAGAGTTCTTTGTAAATTTTGGATAATAGTCCTTGTAATGATTAATTTTATGTGTGAACTTACTTGGGACATTCTAAGGGTTTCTGTGGGAATGTTTTTTGGTATATTGAACATTTATTTATTTTTATTGAATAATTGGTTGTTTTTAGGATAATATAACATTCCAATATCTACATTTTTAGGAGTTTTAAATTTAAAAAAAATTTATTTTATTGTTGTTCAATTACAATTGTCTGCATTTTCCTCCTGCCACTCCCCTTTAACCCAGTCAAACCCACCTCCCTCTGTTGCTTCCACTCTCCCTCTTGGTTTTGTCCTTGTGTCCTTTATGTATATTCCTGAAAACCCTTTCCCCTTTGTCCCCTTCCTCCTCCCCTCTGGCTATTGTTAGATTTTTCTTAATTTCAGTGTCTCTGGTTATATTTTGTTTGCTTTTTTCTTTTGTTGATTATGTTCCAGTTAAAGGTGAGATCATATGGTATTTGTCCCTCACTGCCTGTCTTATTTCACTTAGCATAATGCTCTCCAGTTCCATCCATGCTGTCACAAAGGGTAGGAGCTCCTTCTTTCTGTCTGCTGCATAGTATTCCATTGTGTAAATGTGGTAAATTGAATATTTAAATTGATAGGCTAATAAAGCAGATTGCCCTCCTTGAGTAGGTGGGCTTCATTCAGCCAGTGGAAGACCTAAAGAAACAAAGGGCTGACTCTCTAACATATATGAGGGAAGTCCCCTGCCTGACCATCATAGAGCTGGGACATTAGCTTTTCATTTCTTCAAACTCAAACTCAAACTTTGTTCCTTCCTGGTTTCTTGAGACCTTGAGCCACCAGAATGAAACTCCACCACTTCTCCTGGGTCTAAAACTTGCTAACCCCACATCTTGGGAGCTGTCAGCCTCCATAATTGTGTGAGTCAAATCCTTATATTTATATACATAAATACATCCTATCAGGTCTGTTTCTCTGGAGAACTCTGACTAATACAGTCCTTAATAGATATGTCTTTTGCAAATATTTTCTCCCAGTCTTTGGCTTGTCCTCTCATTGTTTTGACAGTCTTTCATAGAGCAAAAATGTATATTTTAATGAATTCCAGCTTATCAACTTTTATTTCATGCAGTGTACCTTTGGTGTTGTATCTGAAAAATCATCACCATAACCAACGTCATCCAGGTTTTACATTTATGTCTCTGATCCACTGAGAATTTTTGTGATGGGTTTAGGGCCTGTGTCTATATTCATTTTTTTTGTAACAATGAATGTTGTGTTGATCCAGTATTATTTGTGCTTCTTTTTCAAAGATCAGTTGACTCTGTGAGTGCTTATTTGGGGGTTTTCTATTCTGTTCCATTGATCTATTTGTCTATTCCAGTGATTTTCAACTGATGTGATACAAGAATTTTTGAAACATGCAGTAACTGACTATCTAGTCACCCCCACTGACCTCTTTTCTCATAGATTGTCAAATAAAAAATGACAATGACCAACACAAGAATAGCCATCTAGTGTGAATGAATCAAAATTATACCTATTTTTTTGTCAGAGTAGTGAAAAATATAACATTTTTTAGTATGCTACAAAATTTTAGAAATTAGTTTATGTGTACCATGAGATGGAAAAGGTTGAAAATCACTGGTCTACTCTTTATCAATACTGTAATCTTGATCATTATAACTTTATAGTAAGTCTTAAATTTGGGAACTATAATTCCTATAGTTCCTATTATAACTCCTATTTTTGCTTTTCTCCTTCAATATTGTGTTGGCTATTCTGTATTTTGCCTCAGTATATAAACTTTAGAATCAGTTTGTTCATATCCACAAAATAACATGCTAGTATTTTTTCTTTCTTTTTTTAAAAAAAGATTTTATTTATTTATTTTTAGAGAGAGGAGAAGGGAAGGCAAGAGGGAGGGGAACATCAATGTGTGGCTGGCTCTCATGTGCCCCCCACTGGGGACCTGGCCTGTGACCCAGGATGTGCTCTGACGGACTTGAACTGGCAACCCTTTGGTTCCCAAGCCAGTGCCCAATCCACTGAGCTACACCCACCAGGGCACATGCTAGTATTTTGATGGGGTTGCATTGAGCGTATAAATCAAGTTGGAAAATATTGAACTCTTAACAATATTGAGTTCAAAAGCCTCCTTTTTAAAATTTTTTATTAAATTGTAGTTGGTATACAATATTATATTGGTTATACTAGTTTCAGGTGTACAATATAGTTATTTCACATTTTTTTTTGCCTTACGATGCGATTACCCTACTAATTCTATTCATCATCTGTCAATGTGCAAACTTATAATATTATCTACTATATTCTCCTTCAACTTTTCCACCCATTCCTGCCATAAGTTCCCCTCTGGTAACCTGGTAACCATCCCTCTGGTCGTCTTTCTTCCTTCTTTTTTCCTTCCTTCCTTCCTTCCTTCCTTCCTTCCTTCCTTCCTTCCTTCCTTTCTTCCTTCCTTCCTCTAAGTTCTAAGACTTTTATTGCTTATCAAGTACACCCTTTAGGACTCTCTATCTTTTTCTCCCAGATGCCTGCTCATTCTGTACAAGCTACTGGTTTAAATGGACAATACAGGTTTCTCGGAGAGGAATTTAGGTGATGTTCTGATTTTAGAAAAGAAAGTTGGTTTGTATATGACAACCGTGTTGAGTGCTCAGCACCAAGATTAGACATAGGCACAGCCTCCTGTTGTTGGACAGGTCTCTACAGGCTGAGGAGAACAAGCCCTCTAGCCCCTGGTGATGCCACTTGTTCTAGCCAGAAGACCCTTCAGGAACTCCAGCACACAGATACCTTCAGGCTGGCATCTCCACAGCTGTGGGAAGAGCTGCCTGGAGCCTCCCCACGTTTCTCCAATTTCCTTTCTCACTTAGACCCCACACTTTGCAGGAACTTCCCCCTACCAGGGTTGGGGGAGGGAGCTCCCTGGGCTCCTCCCCCCTAGATGGCCCTCTGTTCTGCATTGCTGGCCATGGTCATTGGTATGCATCCTCACTCCTCCTCCACAGGTCCACCACTTCTCACGTGCTGTGACCCTGGTGTCAGCTGTGCCAGCCGTGTGCCCAGCTGCCTGGAACTGGCGTTTATAGCAATAATGTCCCTTTTGACAAACCCTGTAGCCAAGAAACAATGAAAAACTCATTTCATGGGCTCTGATGAGAACCCAAGTTGGGCTCCCCTGTGATGACTAATTCTTTGTTTTTCTAGGACTGAAAGCATGTGCATTGTGACTAAGCAGGTAAGGGAGAGAATGGGAAATGGTCATTTTAAAGAGGAACAGATTATGGCTCAGAAATGCTAAAAAAATCAAGGTCTTTGGACAAATCCTCTTCAGCAGCTGGAGATGAACATGGGCACCTGGGCCCAGGGCCACAAAAAGCCTTCCCTGGGAGGTGATCTTCCTGCAATGGAGGCCCAGTCCTGGCTCCCTCAGGCAGGGCCTGGTGAGTATGGGAGCAGGGAGAGGTGGAAGTCTGGGTCCAGGGAAGAGGCTGCCTCAGTTTCCCAATTGGGCTCTCCTGGGGGGGTGGGTGGGCTGCATGGCCCCAACAGGCTTGTAATGGGAGGAACCCAAGTCATTTGGTCCCCTTGGCGCAGATTTAGCACCTTGAAGAGGTGCAGTCCAAAGCCAGGAGCTTGCCTCTCCAGACCCCACCCTGGAGATCTGGCCGGTGCTCGTCTTCCTCTGGGAGTAGCTGGAGAGTTAGGGGGGTGCCTTCGATCCAGTGCCAGCCCTGGAGCCTCCCTGGGAACCCACCCAGGAGTCCCTGACGACTGGGTATCTGCTCTGGAAGTCCTATGAGCTTTATCGCCTGGTGCAGCTTCCACCAGCGTGGTGCAGCAGCACAGTGTCCTCCTCCAGCTTCTGCTTCTTGCAGTGGCAGCAACACGTGGGAGAGCCCATGGACTCTGTGCCTTCCTTGGCGGGGTTGGTCCGGTACTCAGCGTGGAGGCCGAGCTCCACCCGGGCTGAGGCTAGCTGCCAGCCCAGGCCCCAAGGGCTGCCCTAGGACATGGTCCACGATCCACGGGTACACGGGGGAGGCGCGACAGGAGAGGGCCCGGGACCCAGGTACCCACACCGTGGTGAAGCGCATAGAGAGTGCGGGTGAAGGCACGCGGCTGCCACGGGCTGCGCCCAAGGGCTTCAGGTGCAGGTCCACCTGCAATTCCATGGAGTTCCACGGCGCAGCCCAGGGCACCAGCTCCGCCCCCGCCGCCTTGCTATCCTCGGGATGCTCTGCTGCGGCGAAGCCAGTGATGGCGGCTCCGGGAGGGCTCCTGCGACGCCTGGTGTTGGAAGGCTCTGTAGCCTCGGCTGGGTGGCATCACCCGCAAGTGCTCCGGGGCGAGGCGAGGTCAGCTTTGCTGCACCTCAGAGGTCCTGGCCTGCGCTGGTCACCTCCGGCACGGCTGGAGCCAGGCTGCTCCTGGGATTGTCAGGTCATCGCTTCTCCACAGTGGCCTGCGGCTGCTGCCCCCCAGAATCTGATTTTCCAAGGGCTCCATTGGCAACTCGGGTCCATTGTGTAACCGGAAAAGACACTGGCGTTGGGGCTGCCCGTCACTACCAAATAAGCAATGACAATGATTGAATCTTTTATGGACGCTTTATTCAGATGGCCAGCCATCTGAGAAGATGGTGGGTTCATACCCTAACAAACCATCTTATCTTCCCTTCTCTTTCCTGGCCAGAATTTTTATAAGGGAGGTGGGGGAAGACAAACAAGGTGCGGTGAGAGCTTTGAAATTCAGGGAGGATTAGGTGAGCGAGGCTGCAGTATTCCTGTTCTGGCCAAGGGGAGTGGTAGCGTCTTTCTCCTCCTTGATACAAAGGCCAGGATGCCTCCAACTGGTCCCCAGGCAGTAATCTCTAGCCAGCGTCCCAGGAGGCCGGCTGTTTCCCAGGAGCCAGAATGGGCCTTATCTGCAGTTTCTGAAACAAAAGCTTTAACATACACATTACTTGCTAGGCTTAATAACTTCTTCCTTAAGCTAAAGTTTTCCAGGTCTTGAGTCCCCTATCACTTGCTCTTTTCCGGGTTCCACCTGTGCCTCTCCATCCCTGGCCGGGAGCAACCGGGAGATGCACAGTGGAGCTCATCTGGGCCCAGGTAGGGAGTCAGTTTTGCTTCTACACCAGCATTGGTCCAGCTGGGTTGGTCACTCTGTGAGTCTGTTTTATTTTGTTTGTTATTTTAAATGTATTTTTTAAATTAAATTTACTGAGGTTAATAAGATTATAAAAGTTCCAGGTGTGCATGATTTGTATATTGTGTTGTGTTACCACCACCCAAAACCAAATCTTCTGCCACCATGTATTTGACCCCCTTTACCCTTTACTGCCCTTGTTTCCCTCTGATGCCACCATACTGTTGTCTGTCTGTGAGTTTCTTTTATGTTTTTTGTTCATTTGTTACTTTCAGTTTTATATGTATGAGTGAAATCATATAGCTCTTAATTTTTTCTGTCTGACTTATTTTGCTTAGTATGATATTCTCAAGGTCCATCCATGTTGTTGTCACATCGCAGAAATAGATCGCACTTGATCATGGTGCATGATCTTTTTAATGCATCGCTGAATTCGGTTTGCTAATATTTTGTGGAGAATTTTTGCATCTATGTTCTTCAGGGACATTGGCCTATAATAGTCTTTGTTTATACTGTCTTTTAAAAATATATTTTTTTGATTATGCTATCACTGTAGCCCCAACTTTTCCCCCTCCCTGCCTCCACCTAATACCCCCATTCCTTCCAGCAATCCCCTCCCTTTGTTCATGTCCATGGGTAGTGCATATAAGTTCTTTAGCTACTCCATTTCCTATACTGTTCTCAACATCTCCCTGTCTATTTTGTATCTAACAATTTGTACTTCTTAATCCCTGCACCTTTTCCCCTTTCCCTCCCTCTCCCCTCCCAGCTGATAACCCTCCATATGCTCTCCATTTCTGTGATTCTGTTCCTGTTCTGCTTTTTTGCTTAGTTTCTTTTTTAGATTCAGTTGATTGTTGTGTATTTGTTGCCATTTTAATGTTTCTAGTTTTGACCTTCTTTTTCTTATACAGTTCCCTGTAACATTTCATATAATAATGGCTTGGTGATGATGAAACACCTTGTCTGGGAAGAACTTTATCACCCTTCCATTCTAAATGATAGCTTTGCTGGATAGAGTATTCTAGGTTGTAGGTCCTCACTTTACATCACTTTGAATACTTCTTGTTTGCAAAGTTTCTTTTGAGAAATCAGCTTATAGTCTTATGGAAACTCCTTTGTATGTAACTGTTTCTTTTTCCCTTGCTGCTTTTAAGATTCTCTATCTTTAATCTTTGGCATTTTAATTATGATTTATCTTGGTGTGGTCCTCTTTGAGTCCAACTTGTTTGGGATTCTCTGTGCTTCCTGGACTTGTATATCTATTTCCTTCACCAAATTGGGTAAGTTTTCTTTTTTTCTTTTTCTTTGAACTTTATTTTTTATTTTTTAAATTATATTTTATTGATTATGCTATTACAGTTGTCCCATTTCCCCTCTTCATTTCCCTCCACCCTGCACACCCCCTCCCACCCACATTCCCCCCTTTAGTTCATGCCCATGTGTCATATGTTCTTTAGCTTCTACATTTCCCACACTATTCTTGCCCTCCCCCTGTCTATTTTCTACCCACCATCTGTGCTACTTGTTCTGTGTACCTTGTCCCTCTCTCTCCTCTTCCCTCTCCCCTATTGCTAACCCTCCATGTGATCTCCATTTCTGTGTTTCTGCTTCTGTTGTAGTGGTTTGCTTAGTTGGCTTTTGTTTTAGGTCTGGTTGTTAATACCTGTGAGTTTGCTGTCTTTTTACTGTCATATTTTTTATCTTCTTTTTCTTTCATAAGTCCCTTTAACATTTCATATAATAAGGGCTTGGTGATGGTGAACTCCTTTAACTTGACCTTATCTGAGAAGCACTTTATCTTCCCTTCCATTCTCAATGACAGCTTTGCTGGATAGAGCAATCTTGGACATAGGTCTTTGATTTTCATGACTTGGAATACCTCTTTCCAGCCCCTTCTTGCCTGTAAGGTCTCTTTTGAGAAATCCGCTGACAGTCTGATGGGAACTCCTTTGTAGGTGACTGTCCCTTATCCCTTGCTGCTTCTAGAATTCTCTCCTTCATTTGAATCTTGGGTAATGTAATAATAATGTGCCTTGGTGTGTTCCTCTTCAGGTCCAACTTCTTTGGGACTCTCTGAGCTTCCTGGACTTCCTGGAAGACTATTTCCTTTGCTAGATTGGGGAAGTTCTCCTTTATTATTTGTTCAGATAAGTTTTCCACTGGTTGCTCTTCTTCTTCCCCTTCTGGTACCCCTATAATTTGGATGTTGGGATGTTTAAAGATGTCCTGGAGGTTCCTAAGCCTCTCCTCATTTTTTTGAGTTCTTGTTTCTTCCTTGTTTTTTTTGTTTGATTGTTTCTTTCTTCCTTCTGGTCCACTCCATTGATTTGAGTCCCAGTTTTCCTCCCATCTCTGTTGGTTCCCCATGCATTTTTCTTCATTTCACTTATTGTAGCCTTCATTTTTTTCATCTAATTTGTGAGCAAAATCAACCAATTCTGTGAGCATCCTGATCACCAGGGTTTTGAATTGTGCATCTGATAGGTTGGCTATCTCTTTGTTGCTTAGATAAATTGGCTCTGGGGCTTTGATTTGTTCTCCAGTTTGAGCCATTTTCATTTCTGGTTTTTTTTTTTTTTTTTTTTTTTTTTTTTTTTTTTTTTTTTTTTTTTTTTTTTTTTTTTTTTTTTTTTTTTTTTTTTTTTTTTTTTTTTTTTTGTCTAGTTGCAGCTGTTAGGTAGTGAGGAGTGGAGCCTTAGGTGCTCCCCAGGGCGGGACAGCCCAGTCGCTGAGTAGTGACACTGTAGGTGGGGGCGGGGTCTGAGGAGACAGTGGCGCTCGCTTGCTCCGCTCACTCTTGGATTCCACTCCCTTCCACTGCTTCCCCTTTGCCTGGATTATCTGTGCGTGAATGTGGGGCCACCGGGTCAGCCAGCTGCCTTGTGCGGCCTCACTGGTTCTGCACAGTTGCCGCCCCGTGCCTGGGTTCTGCTAGTCGCCACCTATGCACCTGGGGGCTGCCAGCTGCTGCTACCTGCATGCCCGGTCCACACCTCTGCTTTTTCCTGCTGCAACTCTGCCCCTCTTACTGGTCTGGATGAATCGTTATTGGACTTCCAAACAGTTCAATTTTCTGAGTCCTGGTTGTTTTCTTGTTTCTAAATCTTTGTTGTCCTTAATTTTGGTTGTGATAGGAGGCACAGTGTTTCTGCCTACGCCTGCATCTTGGCCAGAAGTCTCTCAGTTTTCTTTTATTATTTTTTCAAAGAAGTTTTCAATTTCTTGCTCTTCCTGTTTTCCTTCTGGAACCCCTATGATTCGGATGTTAGTAAGTTTGGAGATGTCCCAGAGGCTCCTTATTCTAGTCTCAATTTTTTGAATTCTTTTTTCTTCTTGCTGTTCTGACTGAATGCTTTTTTCTTCCTTATGTTCCAAATTGTTGATCTGAATCTTGGCTTTATTCCCTCCACTGTTGGTTCCCTGTGGATTTTTCTTTATTTTACTTAATGCAGCCTTCATTTCTGCCTGGGTCTTTTTTATGCTGTTGCAGTACCCAGTGATTTCTTTGAGCATCCTGATAACCATTGTTTTGAACTCTGCATCTGAAAGGTTGCGTATCTCCATTTTATTTAGTTCTTTTTCTGGGTTTTATTTTGTTCTTTCATTTGGGCCACATTTCTTTGTCTCCTCAATTTGGCAGCCTTCCTGTGTTTGTTTCTGTGTATTAGGTAGAGCTGCTTTGACTATGTGTCTTAGTAGCATGGCCTATTATAGAAAAGGCACCTGTAAATTGTGTGGGGCAGAGACTTAGGTATTCACCAAGGCAGCAACCTGTTTCACTGCTTTGTGGCTCTGTGTGGGGGAGGGTTCAGAGAGAAGACAGTTCCACTGCCTGGCCTCTGGAGATTGCCCCAGAGGAAGCTATCTTCCTGGCACTTGCCCTCAATCACTTGACTTTCTCCCCTTCTCTCTGTATGCCACTTGTGCCCTTCCAGCTGTTTCCCTGGTGCTGAATCCTAGAGGGGGAGGATCTGTGTGAACCCTAAGTCTGATGTGGACCCTTTAAGAAAAGTGTCTTGAGAATCCTGCAGTTTCTTCCACCATTCCAACCCCCACTGTTTTTACAGCCAGAAGTTCTAGAACGTATCTTCCTGGTGTTGAATCCCTGGGCTGGGTGGTCTGGATTTGGGGATGGGATTGCTCATTACTGAGGTATCCCTCCCAATTTTTATCCACCACACGTGGATGTGGGACTTCCTGTTCTGTCACCTCTCTGCCTCTCTGAAACTCTGTGTCTCTGCTCCTTCCACCTTCTGAATGAATGTGGCTTCTTAAATCCTTGGTTGTCGGACTTCCATAGAGTTTGGTTTTCTGATGAATCTGGGTGAAATTTGTTTTGTAGTTTAGTTGTAATTTTTGCTGTAGTTGTGCGTGGAGGTGAAGTGTGTTTACCTATGCCTCCATCTTGGCTGGAAGTGCCCTGTCTTTTATTTTTTAACGTTATTTACTTTTTTTTAGAAAGAGGGATAGGGAGTGAGAAATAGAGGGAGAGAAAGAATGATCAGTACCTGGGACAGGACCTAGGACCTGGGACCTGACCTGGGACCAGACCTGCAACCCAAGCATGTGCCATGACTGGGAATCTAACCAGTGACTTTTTGCTTAGCAGGAATATATCCAATCAGCTGAGCCCCTATTTTGTGGTCTTGTTCCTCCTGGCTTATCCTCATGTGAATGTGGGACCACTCATCCATCAGCTGCTGCTTTGCCTGCCCAGTTTGCCACCTTGCTGCATGGTCCTCTCCTCCCTGGCTGCCCATCTCCACACCTCCTACTAGTCTAGATGACTGTTTCTTCTTTAACTTCTTGGTTGTCTGACTTCCACGCAGTTTGATTTTTGGCAGTTCTGGATGATTTTTGTTTTTAAATTTGTTGTTAACCTTCTCTTGGTTGTGTGAGGAAGCGAAGCGTATCTACTTACACCTGCATCTTGGAGGGAACTCCTCCCACCCTCATTTTTCCCAGTTCTATTTGACAGTCTATGTTAGAGAGTTAACAAGCAACCACAGACTCACTGACTACATACCCCAGCCTTTCTGGTAATATGTAACCCCCTCAGCCGAGAATGCCTTTTCAGGGCAGACCTGGGCTGGAGGGATGGTAATGGACCTGTTCTCTGGAGTTCCTGACCATCACAGCAAGAACATTGGGGACAGTAAACGCAAGGAGAGTCAATTATTCTTATATCTGTCAGCTCCCACTGGAGTCATTAACTCCCCACCTCCACAGGCACATGCAATAACTCAGGGTGTCAAAGGGAGTTCCCAGGAGAGCTAGCCCAGCAATTACCTGCCTTACATGCCTGTCATTGACCAGGCTCTGCAGGAACGTATCAATGGGGTAGAATTCTTAAAACACAAAACTTCCTCTTTGACTCAGAAGAGTAAGAAGACATTACATGTACAATAAAAGTTTAAAGATACATTCTAATCAATGTTGCAACAGTTTCTGTTATTGTAACTTAAATAAGCTCAAACTAATTTCCTAAAAACATTTTGTTTTAGGGTAAGCTTGCTAACATTAAAAGTTGCTCATATAAGTTCTTAGCTTACATTCCATTTACATATTTATAGAGCAAGTAGTAGTTACTATAATGGACCAAAAAAAGACAATACATCTGGGCCTAAACCAAAATGTTGAAATGGATTCACGGCACACTCTTAGCCATTTTCCAGAGAAACATGTTGAGAGGGCTTTAGCATGCAGGGCTAGGACTTTCTTGAAGAGCTACAAGTCAGTTTCCACAGTGAGGCCCCTATCTGCTGATGTAGTTAGGTTAGGGGATACCTCTGTCAGTCTTGGGGGAGCTCTAGGGTTTTTGGTGGAGGAACTTTCCCACACAGGAAGCAGATCAAATCTTCTTTAGGAATGAATAGTTTTTCTGAGCCTTGTAACCCAAGCTAGCACCTGCTTCATGCGTTGCTGAGAGCCAATCTGAGTTCCAGCGCCACAACTTCGCTGACTGGCAGCCACGCCCTCTTTGCAGAGGATGTTGACCACTGTGGTGGAGCTCTGGAAGGCGACCTGGAGAGAAGGGCCTGGCTGCTGACACACCGGGTCTCTGCAGAGCTGGACCAGGGCGGCAGCTGTGTTCTTGAGGAGCCGACACAGCTTCTGCGGCTCTGCTCTGGCCAGGCCACAGCCTCTGGCTCCCCTCACCGTCGATGGGGCCGCTGCTTCGCTTACAGGCTCAGCCAGGTGCTGCCGTGGCCACTGAGACCCAGTGCTCCCGCCACACTCTCGGACTTTGGGTCGCCCACCTCCCACGTTCCCTGGCTCCCTGGCAGCTGCCTGGCTCCCACGAGGGCGGCTTCATCCTGCTGCCAGATGGGCTCCCCCCCCCCCCCCCGCCCCAGCAACCTGGGCCTCCTGCTCCAGGATGTACCCCCCCTTTCCCCAGGGCTTCCTCTCTCCAAGGCTGCACCGAAGGTCCCGGGAGCTTGGGGACCACCTCTGCCACTGCCTCTGGCAGTGCACAGCTGGGCACAGCTGCCTCCTGCTCATGGAGCTCCGCGGCTGACAATCCCATGGCAGGCCGTGTTGTTGTTGTTGTTGTTGTTGTTGTTGTTGTTGTTCTTCTTCTTCTTCTTCTTCTTCTTCTTCTTCTTCTTCTTCTTCTTCTTCTTCTTCTTCTTCTTCTTCTTCTTCTTCTTCCTTCTTCTTCCTCTTCCTCTTCTTCTTCTCCTTCTCCCTCCTTCTTCCTCCTTCTTCTTTCTTCTTTTATTATAAATGACCAGTAAAAAAGTATATGGGATCATTTCATATATGGTTTGTTAGTGTTTCCTTCCTCGGCTGCCTGTTCAACCTCTGGTCAAAACAACTGCATTAGGAAAGGTGCTACCATTCAAATGCAGCCAAATAGCTCATGTAACTCTGCTGATTGAAATACATTTTCTTGAAGTGTTTCTATACTTTTCTGGTTCATTGCCTTAGCTACATATAAAGGTGTGGCAAATAAAATTTTTAAGGGGAAGAAACATTTAGAATTTATTGGACTGAAAATGAGGAGTGATAATGTAAGCCCTCTGTTTTTCCAGGCTTTTATTATTTTCCAGGCTTTTATTATTTTCCAAAATGTGTATTCTTTGAAATAATTAACTCTTTTGGTAATGAAGAGTAATGTTATGATATAATTATCATTGACACATTTACAATTTAGAAGTTTAACGTGGAACACCCCATCTTCAAAATGCACTAGAATTAATGAATTCACATTACTGATTGCATATTTTGAAATTTTTCATTATGCTTTTGCATATTTTATAATTAAATATACATACATATTCATCTTATCTGAATTTATATTTTTTAATTATATTTTATTGATTATGCTATTACAGTTGTCCCATTTCCCCCCTTCATTACCCTCCACCCTGCACACCCCCTCCCACCCACATTCCCCCCTTTAGTTCATACCCACGTGTCATAAGTTCTTTAGCTTCTACATTTCCCACACTATTCTTGCCCTCCCCCTGTCTATTTTCTACCCACCATCTATGCTACTTGTTCTCTGTACCTTGTCCCCCTTTCTCCTCTTCCCACTCCCCTGTTGCTAACCATCCATGTGATCTCCATTTCTGTGTTTCTGCTCCTGTTGTAGTGGTTTGCTTAGTTGGCTTTTGTTTTAGGTCTGGTTGTTAATACCTGTGAGTTTGCTGTCTTTTTACTGTTCATATTTTTTATCTTCTTTTTCTTAGATAAGTCCCTTTAACATTTCATATAATAAGGGCTTGGTGATGATGAACTCC
>PVKU01010374.1:0-52977 GCA_004027475.1 Anoura caudifer | reverse complement strand
CCCGAGTGAGGTATGAGTTTATTCAATAACAGTTAGACCATAAGTAAATAGAATGCCTGAGAAATGGGTTATCTGATTCCCTGCCAGTTCATTTGGAAAACTTATCAGTCTCTCAACTCTTCACTATTCAAAGTGTACTTAAAAAAGAGAAAAAGCACACAGACACGTTTTCTTTCCTGAATAGGAACATTGCCCTGAATATTATCGAATTTTCCTTTAATCATTTTAGGCCCTGCTGTACTTCCAAGTCATTATTTGAGACATCAATACCTCTGTACAGGAATCAAAGAGATTGGATTGAATCTACATAGAGAGCCTGCATCCCCGGAAGAAGCTGTTTAGGAGGGAAATAAATCTTGAATATGAATTATTTCTTACTCTTTGCCTCCTCACGACATTTTAATGTGGCACCCAAAAAAATCAGTTAATTGAGAACTTTGATTAATTTGAGTTCATGGGTCTATTTAATCAAACCTTTACTGTATTTTGCCTTAAATCAAAGAAAATCAATACTCTTCCACATCACCTGCAATGACTGCACTCTTTCAACAGAGCAATTTGAGCAATATTTCTTTGCCCACTCATTTTCAAGGAAGTTTCTGAAGCTTACAACTGACAAGTCATATTTTGTTTTTAAGTATAAGAATCTGGGAGCAGAAATTCTACTCACAATTGAACTTCCTGGAATTGCCAGATACCATGTTCTAAATTCTAATTCTATTTGGAGGAAACCTAGATTTAGGACAAATAAAGTGTATTGTTTGCCCTGGGAAATTGTATCCATCAACGCAGTTTTAATACACAATGGCAAATTCTTTTTAAATCGTTCATGCTCCTGGTGGGTCCTCCTAGCATTCCTCACCTGGATCATATGTACACAGAGCAGTGTCCACAAATTCTGAATGTCACTGACATCAATTTCTAGCAATGCAAAGCAAAATCTCTAAACATTTATACATTATCAGGCTAAGGATAATTTGCCTCTGAATTTTTATCTTATTTTTACTCTTTTCTTGAAAGTAAAATGCATACTTGCTCAAATTCTTTATTTAAAAAATGGAAATGGCATATGAACAGAAAACTGATAAGAACAGACTAGTGTCCCTGGGATGGTTCACAGAAGCACTACCCCCAGGGATTTGGGACAGAGGTTTTTAAGGCAGGAAGGTGTTGCAAAATGTTCAAGGTCATGTCCTAATGCAATTAACACAATTTTAAGCTTTTACCTCTCTTTATTTTCTTAGATTTTATTTATTTATTTTTAGAGATGGGGAAGGAAGGGAGAAAGAGAGGGAGAAAAACACTAATGTGAGAGAGAAACATTGACTGGTTGCTTCTTACACATGCCCCACCTGGGACCACACTCAACCTAGGCATGTGCCCTGACTAGGAATCAAACTGGTGACCTTCAGCTTTGCAGACAGTTGCCCAACCAACTGAGCCACACTGGCCAGGACAAGACTTTAACTCTCTTTTTTAAAAAATCTCACCCTGGCTGGTGTAGCGTGGTGGATTGAGCACGTGTCTGCAAAGCAAAGCGTTGCTGGTTAAATTCCCAGTCAGGGCATATACCTGGGTTGAGTGAGGGCCAGGTGCCCTTTGGGGGGCACGTGAGAGGCAACCACACATCGATGTTTCTCTCCCTCTCTTTCTCTCTCCCTTACCCACTCTCTAAAAATAAATTATTTTTTTTTAAATCTCATATACTCAATATAAGCACTCTGATATTGTGGCAGGAATGGAGGCATACATGAATCAAATAGCATAAAATCTCGATCATCAAGGATCATCTAGCTACAGCTCCTGTCAAAATGTGACAAAGATCAATAATGAGTCCTGATACTATACTACCACTTGGAGACCAATTAGCCACTTGGTGTTCAGCTGGCTATAGAGGACTCTTTTTTACCTCAAAAGGCACAGCAAGTATTTTGAGAAAAATCATCACACATTCCAGATAGGTCTTTAATAAGCACCACTACCCAAGGATTTACAGAGCATTTGATCCACTGGCAGGACACCTTGTACATCCTCACACCAGACCAAGAAACTCACTTTACACCAAAGAAAATAAGGCAATGGGCACATGGCCATGAAATCCACTGGTCCTTACTCATTTCATTATCTAGAAGATGCTGGTCTAATAGTGTGTTGGAACAGCCTATTAAGAGTGCTACTGAGGTCTCAGATTAGAGACAATACCCTGCCAGTGTGAGACACCATCTTCCAGTGTGCCAAGTCAGTGACCATTATATGCTGCATTATCCCCTAAAAAAAGAATATATGTGTTTCAGAATGAAGGCACAGACTTCCGGCCAAGATGGAGGCATAGGTAGACACAGTGTGCCTCCTCGCACAACCAAAATTAAGGACAGCAAAGATTAAGAAACAAGAAAACAACCAGAACTCAAAGAAAAATGAACTGTATGGAAGTCCAACAACCATTCAACCAGACCAGTAAGAGGGGTGGAGTTGCAGCAGGAAAAAGTGGAGGTGCGGACCCGGCACCCAGGAAGCAACAGCTGGCAGATCCCAGGTGTGCAGGTGGCAGCTAGCAGACACTGGGCATGGGATGGCAACTGTGCAGACCCAGTGAGGCCCCGCAAGGCGGCTGGCTGACCTGGTGGTCCCACATTCCTGTGCAGATAATCCAGGAAAAGGGGAAGCAGAGGAAGGGACTGGAATCCAAGAGAGAGCAGAACAAGCACCATTGTTCCCTCTTGGGCCCCGCCCCCACATACAGCATCACTACCCAGCCACTGGGCTGCCCGGCCCTGGGGAACACTTAAGGCTCTACCTCTCACTACGTAACAGCCTCGACCAGACCAAAAAAAAATGGATCAAACCAGAAAACAAATCAAAGCCTCACAGCCAATTCATCTAAGAGATGAAGAGATAGCCAACCTATCAGATGCACAGTTCAAAGCCCTGGTGATCAGGATGCTCAAATAATTGGTTGATTTTGGTCACAAATTAGATGAACAAATGAAGGCTACAATAAGTGAAATGAAGAAAAACACACAGGGAACCAATAGAGATGAGAGGAAAACTGGGACTCAAATCAGTGGAGTGGACCAGAAGGAAGGAAGAAACAACCAAACAGAAAACAAGGAAGAAACAAGAATTCAAAAAAATGAGGAGAGGCTTAGGAACCTCTAGGACATCTTTAAACATCCCAACATCTTCATTATAGGGGTACCAGAAGGGGAAGAGGAAGAGCAACAAGTGGAAAACTTATTTGAAAAAATCATAAAGGAGAACTTTCCCAATCTGGCAAAGGAAATAGACTTCCAGGAAGTCCAGAAAGCTCAGAGAGTCCCAAAGAAGTTGGACCCAAGGAGGAACACACTGAGGCACATCTTAATTACATTAGCCAAGATTAAAATGAAGGAGAGAATTCTAGAAGCAACAAGGGATAAGGGCACAATCACCTACAAAGGAGTTCCCATCAGACTGTCAGCTGATTTCTCAAAAGACACCTTACAGGCAACAAGGGGCTGGAAAGAAGTATTTGAAGTCTTGAAAGGCAAGGACCTATATCCACGATTGTTCTATCCAGCAAAGCTGTTGTTTAGAATGGAAGGGAAGATAAAGCACTTCTCAGATAAGGTCAAGTTAAAGCGACTTACCTAAGAAAAAGAAGATAAAAAAATAGGACAGTAAAAAGACAGCAAACTCACAGATATTAACAACCACACCTAAAACAAAAGCAAACTAAGCCAACAGCTAGAACAGGAGCAGAAACACAGAAATGGAGATCACATGGAGGGTTAGCAAGAGGGGAGTGGGAGGAGGAGAGAAGGGGAAAAGGTACAGAGAATAAGTAGCACAGATGGTAGGTAGAAAATAGACAGGGGGAGGGCAAGAATAGTGTGGGAAATGTAGAAGCTAAAAAATTTATGACACATGGACATGAAATAAAGGGGAGAATGTGGGTGGGAGGGGGTATGCAGGGTAGAGGGGAATGATGGGGGAGAAATGGGACAACTGTAATAGCATAATCAATAAAATATATTAAAAAAAGAATCAAGGCACAGAATTGATAATGGCCCCCTTTACCATCACCACCAGTAACCCACTTGGGGAATGTGTGCTTCCCATTCCCAAAATTCCAGGTTCTTCAGATTTAGAGAGAACCCTGCTGCCAGAAAATATAGCAAACGTCCCAATGGATACAAAATATGGCTAACACATGGGCACTTTGGGTACCTTGTGTCCAGGGGTAGCAAAAATTAAAGGAAGGGAAGGTGGGAGGGAGGGAAGGAGGAAGGATTGCCATCCTGGCAAGGGTAATTAGTTCCCTAGTGATCTGGAGGAGGTAGAGTTGCTGTTGCATACTAAGGTAAGGAGGAGCACATTTGGCATTCAGGTGACTGGCATCACCTAGTTTTGATGATTAATTTACAATTGCCACAGTCACAGCCTGAGAAATGTATGGTAAACAGGAATTGGGTCCCCTCAGAAATGGGTGAAGGTCTGAGTCACCCACAAAACAAGGCTCCTCAACCAGCAGAGGAACTAACCAAGAGTAATGGATCATAAAGGAATTTAGCCTTGAGCCCAGCTATAGCAACGGAGGTTACCTTTTTCCCCCAATAACTTTTCTTTCCTAAGTTTTTCCCACAAAAGAGACCCTCCAGGGTCCTAAAGGAAACACTCCCAGAATTTACATGAAGCAAGTGGATCTGAGGGCAAGAGATGGACGATTGTGAGGCTGTACTGCCCAGATGTCCCCACACCCTCTTCAGAGCTTCCCCTGGTGAGCATGGCCTCAGTGAAGGGGATTCTCTCCTGCCCAGTTAGCCCCTACTCAATGACTGGTTGACATGCAGACAGAAAGTCCAATGCCTCACCCACAAAAGAATCGACCCTGAAGGTGCTATTCCAACTTCAAAGCTGAATCCTTGTGACAGCATCACAGCCCAAATCCCTCCTGGGCCTAACCCTTCTTCCTCTCCTTCCCTCCTGCTCCCCTTGGGTGTGATTCCCAAGTCCGGGCCCTAAAAAAACATCCCACACACTCATTGCCATTGCAGAGTCTGCTTCCTGGGGTAAACAATCTGCAACAATAAACTTCCTTTAAGGAAAGTCTTATGTGCCCCCTCCAGATTAAAAGAAGGAAACTTAATCTCACTCTTTTAGGCCATATTTTTTCTTTGTTGTTGCAGTATTGTTTCTCTTTTCTCTTAAATTATTTCAAAGAGCTGAACTACACAAGATTATTTTTTAAATAATCCTTAATTCCAGTACAGTCACATATTTAACTAAGGTAAGGAATGAAGACAAATACAACAAAAGAATCTAACTATGGAATAGAAGATTTGGGTCTTTGTGGCAAAAAAATTGCTGAAATATTAAGTGTACATTATTGGCACATGACATTAAACTGATCCAATATATCAGAAATCACATGACTTTTGCGCTAGCATCACACTGAAATACCATTTGCTACCCCTTTGTTGTTTTTCTCTCCATCATCTCTCCATCTCTGAAATCTGTTTCAAGCCTGAATCCCAAGAACCTGTTGTTGTTATCCCTGAAACCACCCTGAACCTGCCAGACTTCCTCCAACAGCTGTCTGCTGACCTGAAGTGCCTACCGCCTAGATCTACAATATCCAGCAGTATCCTGTACCTGCCTTAATTAGACACCTTCTCCTGGCCAATTATATTTTTTCTTAATTCTAATATAGAGAAGTCATAGTATACTGTGAGGTTAGGTGCTAACATCAATCTATAAGGCAAAAATGTACCATTAATATTACCCTTGAAAATCCAGTAAGAACAGAAAAAATACCCGTCTCAAGAAATGCATCACTGCTGTTTTTAATTCCAGCATTTGAAGCAATCTCCCTGAAGTGTTTGGCTTTCATTTAAAAGGATACATTATCCCCTTAAAACAGTACCGTGTTTAAATACTGAAGTTCCACTAAGCTGGGCAAGATGCAGACACTACAAGGTGAGACCTCAGACCCACTTCAGGAAAGGCCGTTTACCACCATAAAGGGAAATTACTGGTGTGTGATCACCTGCACAATGTAAGGGATTGTTTTTCCTTCCTTTTTTTTTACTTTATTTGTTCATTTGTTTTGATCATTATAAATATTTGACTCCTTGTAAATGAAATGCATACATACAATGTGACCCAGTAGGGTCGGCATGTGTAGGCTGATAGCCAGGAGATCAGCTCGCTCGGACCCTGTCAGGGTCTCACTGGCGCAAATGCAGCATCTTGCTGAACCCTGTCCCCAAACTGGTTTTACCTGTTTCAGGTTGTTTCAATTTACATATTCAACTCTTTGAGATTGCTTCAATGTACAGATTCCCATGTATTAATTTTTACCCATGTACTTCATTCCACCCATTCCAATTTAACCTCAGCCTGTGACCAGTTTCCAACTTTGCTATTCCGTATGAATATCAACCCCCAAGGGGGCTCAGATTTGTTTAGCAATTGGATTATTATGAAGAAGAGAAAAATAAACATAACACTGAATTCACATAAACATATTACCTTTTCAGAAATCAGATCAAACCTGTTAGTGAAGTGTCGAAATTCATCTCTTGGTTCATTAATGTTTTAAGCAAATGTATCCCTGTGGGCAGACTTTAAACCTGAGAGAAATTAATACAGCTGCACTAATGCAATCACAATGTCAATAATCTCAGTATATCACGAGGAACGGAACTGGTAAGCCACATTTTAATTATATGTGTTCATTATGACATATTACTTGGATGATATTTTAAAATTTGTTCACTCAGTAATTAATTTGGGCAAGATGATTTTAATAAATTATAATCAAATACATGACAGTAGCATCCTTTCCTCTCAGCAATTTTTTTTTTTTGCTGTCTTTTTGGACATTTGTAAAAATATCCCATAGGTTCAGCTCTATTCATGACCTCCAAATTTACAAAGCTGTGTGAGTTTAAATCACATTAGTTCAATATGATACCAGTAAGAGAAAAAGTTACTCGGTAAACAAGTGGATACCTGAAAGCATTACTCTGTGTTCATGAATTCTATATTTTCTCCAAAACAGGCTGAAAATTCAAAGCATGTGAAATTTGGGAGAACATTGAATGATTTTAGAAGTTATATAGTTCTGAAGATGCAAAACTATGTTACATTTATGGAAAGTAAAATAAAACTAAAGTTCCTAGTAGTATTAAAGATTCAAAAGGAATTATTTTTTTCTGTTACTTTTCTGACAGGCTTAAATTCTATTTTTTCCATGAGCTTTTTTTTTTTTTTACAACAGTTCTAATGAAAAACCTACCTTAAAAGACACAGACACGTTCAATCCAATGACAACCAAAATTACACTGGTTCTCTAGCAATATGGACACTTGAGGAGGAACCTAGGCTGCTGTGTTTGTTTGTGTGATTTAATCTTACATTTGTACTGCCCATTATAAAGTATTTCTACATGCATTAGCCTATCTGGTCATTTAAAGACAAGTTAAATCAAGACAGGCATCTCTATTTAATAGTTGAAGAAAGTAATATTAGAGAGGTTTAGACTTCCCAAGGTCATGCAGCTCTCATGCTGGAAAGTTTCCAGGGTCATCGTCAGCTCCAATACCATCACATCTTTGCTGCAGTTAAAGTGAGGAGAATGTGCTTTGTTCATGTTTGCATCACGGGGCACAGAACAGTGCCAAATACCCAGCAGTTTAAGGTATGTTTGCTGAATGAGTGACTGGAGATGGCCCAGTGCCCACAGACTGTCGGACTCCATAGGTGAGGGATGACACAGTCACTCTTTAACAATGATTGAATGCTTCTGGCAGTGACACATCTAGAGCTCTGAGAAACTTTAGGTGCTAACAAAGATGTGAGATAGACTATAAATATAGATATAGATTAGATATAGATATATAGACATATACGAGATCTGTCTGGATAAAGTCCAGCCATTGTTACTATGAGAAGGGTTTGCACAACATTGAAGTAACCTGGCAGCCAAGGTTGAATGTGTGAACAATGATGATTTCACTGCACTGTGTGGCCATCACATTCAAAATGACTGAGAAAGTAGAACAATGAATCCACATCAAATTTTAAGTTAAGCTTGAACATCCCTCCATGGAAACTCTTCAGAGGATTTGGAAGGATTTCAGGGACTGTGAGATGATTGCAAATGCGATGGTTGAGCGCACATAAAAGGGTGGCACAAATGCTTCAAAGATGGTCGAGAATCTGTTGAAAGGGATCCACATTTTGGAAAGCTTGCAACAAGTAGAACACCTGAGAATGTTGAACTCAGCCTCCATACAGCACAGAGTTGGCACCCTGCCACTTCTGGCTTTTCCCAAAACTACAGTCACCTTTGAAAGGGAAGAGATTTCAGACCATCAGTGAGATTCAGGAAAATATGACAAGGCAGCTGATGGTGATTCCAACAAAGTGTTTTACAGAGTGTTTTGAATGGTGGAAAAGATGCTGGGAGAACTGTGTGAGGCCCCAATGTGCCTACTTTGAAAGGGACTGAGGTGTCATTGCCCTATGTACAATCTGTCTTATATCTTCTTCAATAAATGTCTCAATTTTCTATATTTTATGGCTGCATACTTTCAGGACAGACTTCGTACATGGATATACAAGGTTAGGCAAAAGCAGGCTTACAGTTCTTCACATGGGAAATATATAACAATAAATAATAATACAATAATAAACTTTCATGTACTCACAATTGTAAGTCTACTTTTGCCACCCTGTGTGTGTACAAAAAAAAAGAGATCATTTTGAAAAGTCCTGGTTAGATTTTAAAAGGATTTTCCTGAGATAGGAAAATCTCAGAGATTCCACACAGCAATATTTTCACTGATATGTACCCTACAGCAAGGGACATAAAGGAAAAAATAAACAAGTAGGGCTTTGTCAAAATAAAAAGCTTCTGTATGGCTAAAGAAAACATCAGCAAAATGAATAGAGTACCAACAGTATGGGAAAATATGTTTGCAAATGATACCTCAGACAAGGATTTGATCTCCAAAATATATAAAGAACTCACATGACTCCACTCCAGGAAGACAAACAATCCAATTAAAAAATATGCAAAGGACCTGGACAGACACTTCTCCAAGGAGGACATACAGAGCACCCAGAGACATATGAAAGGATGCTTAGCATCACTAGCCATCAGAGAGATGCAAACTAAAACCACAATGAGATACCACTTCATACTGGTGAGAATGGCCATCATAAACAAATCAACAAACAAGTGCTGGTGAGGTTGTGGAGAAAAGGGAAACCTAGTACACTATTGGTAGGAATTCAGACTGGTGCAGACACTGTGGAAAACAGTATGGAATTTCCTCAGAAAACTAAAAATGGAACCGCCTTTTGACCCAGCAATTCCACTGCTAGGATTATACCCTTAGAATCCTGAATCACCAATCCAAAAGAACCTATGTACCCCAATGTTCATAGCAATAAAATTTACAATAGCCAAGTGCTGGAAGCAACCTAAGTGTCCATGAGTAAATGAGTGGATCAAAAAACTATGGTACATTTACACAATGGAATACTATGCAGCAAAAAGAAAGAAGGAGCTCCTACCTTTTGCAACAGCTGGAGAGCAATATGCTAAGTGAAATAAGCCAGGCAGTGAAAAACAAATACCATATGATCTCACCTATAAGTGGAACCTAATCAACAACATAAACAAGCAAGCAAAATATAACCAGAGACATTGAAATAAAGAACAAACTGACAGTAACCAGAGAGGAGGTGGGAGGGGATAATGGGGGAGAAAGTTAGAAGGTTTGTCAAAGAACATGTGTAACGGACCCATGGACAAAGCCAAAGAGGGGTAGGATCAAGGGTGGGAGGTGGGATGGCTGGGATGGCTGGGTTGGGTGGGAGTGGTAGGAAAAAATGAGGTAATAGATGTTTAACTAGACTTACTGTGATGATCATTTTGTAATATATACAAATATCGAATCATTATGTTATATACCTGAAAGTAATATAATATGTTACTGATACCTAAATAAAAAACAAAGGGTCTGAAACCACTGTAATATACATGTTTAAAAGAAGTGATCAAATGCTGGGTTCGTGTTGGTTTGCAAGGTGGAAGCAATGGTTTTTAAAACTCACTCAGTAAAACCAGACATCCCTAAGTGTATCTGTGAGATACAGTTTACTTACGAATTAAAAGTCCTTTTTCTCAGGCTCTTAAATTATGGTTTTCATGTAATGAGGATGATTTGTATTTTCTGAAAAAAATGTTGTTTTCAAATCCAAAACTTTTCAAAAAGAATGATTACCTTTTCATTTGACACTTTTCCTGTTTCTAACCTTAGGAAACCCAGAATGGTATTTGACAAAAACTATTTCTTAAATTTATCTTTGACATCTCTTTCCCATCCCATTTTGCTTTGTGACTCCTTCATTTAACAATAAGTTATCTTTTAAAAAACTTAAAAGAAGTGATCAAATGTTAGGTACAACACAGAAAGGCCCAGAGAGACAAATTTACTTCCTTAGGAAAAAAATCCACACAGAAATAATACCAAAATATCAATTATATCTGGATTATAAAATAGGGTTTTCAGCCCTGGCTGGTGTGGCTCAGTGGATTGACAGCCACCCTGCAACCAAAGGGTCACCAGTTCAATTCCCAATCAGGGCACATGCCTGAGTTTCCGGCCAGGTCCCCAGCGTGGGGGAGAGTGAAAGGCAACCGCACACTGATGTTTCTCTCCCTCTCTTTCTCCCTCCTTTCCCCTCTAAAAATAGATAAATAAAAATCTTTTTGAAAAATAGGGTTTTTTTTAGCTTTTTATTCATACTTTTCTATGCTTTCCAAGTTTTCAAGCATGAATTTCTATAAAAGTATATATTGCTCTTATATTCATAAAACATACTATTTTTTAAGTGCATATAAATATAGGGTATACAACATGATGTTTGACATACATATACATAGTGAAATTATTACTATAGTCAACATAATTAACATACCCATCTCCTCACAGTTACCTTTTGTGTGTGTATTAAGGGCACAAGTCTACCCCCTCAGAAAATTTCCAGTATAAATACAGAACTATTAAGGATAGTCACCGCACTACACATTAGATCTCTAGACTTACTTATCCCTCATAACTGCTACTTTGTATTCTTTGGCCAACATCTCTCCATTTCTTCCATGTTCCTGCACCTGGTAACCACTGTTTTACTTTCTGCTTCAATGTATTTCACCTTAGATTCCACATCTAAGAGAGATTATGCAGTATTGTTCTTTCTGTGTCTGCCTTATTTCACTTAGTACAGTGACTTCAAAATCAATTATGTTATCACAAATGGCAGGATCTCCTTTTCAAATGTCAGATAATATTCAAATGTCAGATAATATTTCTTCAATGTCAGATATATTTATATCATAATTTTTGTCATCATTTATGGATAAACACTTAGGTACTCTTGAGGTATTTATTTCACTTCCTTTGGGTATATACCCAGCAGACAGACTGCTGGAAGAGGATTATGGTAGTTCCAATTTTAATTTTTTGAGGAATTTCCACATGGTTTTCCAAAGTGGCTGCATCAATCTGCATTCCTATTAACAGTGTACAGGGTTCCTTTACTCCACATTCTCACCAACACTTATCTTTCATTTTTTAATAATAGCTATAACACATATGTCACATATTTAAAATCATATATCTATATTATAATATATAAACACATTATAGGTGAAAAATTTAGGTATAATTGTTATAATTATCCCAAGGTTAGAGAATAAATAAAACAGCTCACTTGAAATTTGGAAAGGTTTAATATGTTTGTTTTGAGATTAAAGCTGCCTTAGATCTAAATCTGTTGTTTATCTCAAACAAGGCAATAAGTCCTTACTGTACTTGAAAATAATTAAAATGTTCTTCCTGAGTCTGTTTTACTTCAAACTAATACTTATTTCTTTCAACTCCTTCTCCGATGATATGGGTTTAGACTTCCTCCATTCAGGGCTGATATTACAATCATTTGACATAATATATCACAGCATAGTATGAGATTTTGTAACCATAGAGTTATGATCAGAGTGAAAGCTAACCTTGCAGAAAAGATTAGTGTAGCCTAAGAGAATGTTAAGGAAGATGCCAATGACAACTATACTGACTGATCTTTTACAAGCCAGGAAAATGTCAGGCATTAGAGACATCTGTGTCTCTCTGAAGGTGTGTAGCGTGGGGGAGGATAGCATAAGGCAGCACACTGGAAATGAGGGATGGCCTGGCCCTCCCTCAAATGAGTCTGCATAGGAGCAGGTTACACTCTGTCTTTTCCCTGACCTCATGCAACCAAGTGATTTCTCCTTTCTTTAATCCCCCAGGAGCTGACATATGTTTTCTGGAGAAATCAAGTCCAACAGTCTCAGATTCTGAGGTAAATGAGACACAGTCAGTTTAAAGGTGAGGTGCCGCACTAGAAACAGGAAGATCTAGTAAAAGTACTAGATCTGGTCCCCTCCCCTCACCCAAATTCCAGAATATTGTGACTCAGGCCTTGGGAGGGTTAGTCTCTCAGGACAAAATGTTAGTCAGAATGTCAAATGTGTAAGTACTTTGTAAAAGAGTTTGTCAGCTTCTTAAAACCAAGACACACACTTTTATTTGGTCCAGGCACTCTGCTCCTAGGTCCTAAAAGAAAAGCAGCGTATGGCCAAACAAAAACGTGTGCATATTATTCACTAGAAGCTTTGTTTGTAATAGCCAAAACCTAAAATCACCCTGGATTTTCATCAAGAAAAAACAAACTGTGGTATATCTATCAATGGACTACTACTCAACAACATTAAGAAACGAACTAATACTACATGCAGCAACATAAGTGAATCTCAAAATAATGGTGCTGGGTGAAAAAAAAACTGCTACACAGAAAAGGAGTGTGGGGAGCCGGGGGGGGGGGGGGGGGGGGGGGGGGGGGGGGGGGGGGGGGGGGGGGGGGGGGGGTAGAGGGGGGTGGAGGGAACATGGAGCAAACGGTTACAGTGGAAAGCCAGGATCCTCTCCAGACCTTCTCATCTCTCAAATCTGGATTGGTATTTTGAATCATCACAGACCCAGCTTGTCCTCTGTAAGTCACTAATGAATGAGATGATAATCTCTAGGTGTTTGGCATTGTCATTTTTAAATTTAACTATTACAGAAATCATTTTTTAGCTATTAGTTATTTGTGCTTTGGCTTTAATGTAAAACTTTCTTAACATTGCACACCAGTACCCAGTAACAAACTGCAAGTTTTTTATTGCCTTTTAAAATAGGGAAAGGTCCATCAAGGAACATCTATAAAGGACACATGGACAAAGCCAAAGCGGGTAGGATCAAGGGTGGAAGGTAGGATGGGTAGGGTAGGGGGCCATGGTGGAGTAAAAATGAAGACAACTGTACTTGAACAACATTTTTTAAAAAAATTAAGAAAGAAAATGAAGTTGAAATAAACTAATTCATCTCACATCAAAAAAATAAAAATAAAATAAAATAAACTTTGGGAAGTCAAAATATAAAATTTACAAGCCAGAACTGCTGGTTCTACCTTAGCTTGCAGGTAATCTCAGGGCATGCCCACAATCATGTCAAGTTACTCTTCCTGTGTCGGAATGAACTCATTCTTCTGATGAAGAGGTACTCTAAATTCAAAGTATTTGTTTTGTGTATGGTTTAAACAAAACACAGGTGTAGAGTATTTGATACACTAGTTAATCATTTCTGCTGGAGGAAGCAAAGATAATTTTTATACACTCATTTGGAAAAGATTGAAAACATCCCAGCAGATGCAGCATAATTCAGTTCCTTTACTACTTTGTAGTTTTCATTTTAAATAATTTATATTTATTTGGCGTTATAAATTATCTTTACCATATGCCTACTATGCTTGCTTCTATTTTTACATTACCCAGGGTTATATTTTAGATGCTTTCTAGAATTGTTATATAATGCAGAGTGTAGTGTGGCTACACAGTCCAATCACCTGTTAAAATACCAATGCCAAGACCCAGCTCACAGAGATTCTGATTTAATTTCTCAGGCAAAATATTTTCTAAGACACCCTCAAGTGATTCTAATGTGCAGACAATGCTAAGAACCACTGCCACTGACTTAAGACACTTTCAATATCAGTGTTTCTCAAATTTGTTTGATATAAGTATCAAGTTTTTTTTTAAGTATCTTCAAATAAGATACTTAAAAAAAGATAGTAAAGGGAATGAGGAAACAAGCCATGGACTGGGAGAAAATATTTGCAAACATCATATCTGATAAGTAACTGTTATCCAAAATATTTTTTAAAACTCTTTAAATTCAACAATAAGAAAACAAAAACTCTATCTGAAAATGTGCCAAAAACATTAGCAGACAACTTTCTGGAGAAGATATAGAGATAGCAAGTAAGCATATGAAAAAATGTTCCACATAATAATGTCACCAGGGAAATGCAAATTAAAACAACAGTGAGATACCACCATAAACCTATTAGAATGGCCAAAATCCAGAACCCTCTAAATACAGAATGCTGGGACATGGAATGACAAGGAACTTTCATTCATTCACTGTTGATGAAAATGCAAAATAGTACAACCCCTGTGAAGGATCATTTGGCCATTTCTTATAAAACTAAACATACTCTTACCATATGATCCAGCAGTCACACTCCTTGGTATCCACCCGAAGGAGCTGAAAACTTACAACCATACAAAAACTTGCACCCAGACGTTTACAACAGCTTTACTCATAATTGCCAAAGCTTGGAGGCAACCAAGATGTCCTTCAGTGAGTGAATGGATAAATCAACAGTGGTACATCCAGTGGTAAAATGGAATAGTCAGCACTAAAGAAGAAATCAGCTATCGAGTCATGTAAAGACATGGAGGAAGCTTGAAAGCAGATTGTTGCATGAAAGATGCCAATCTAAAAAGGTTACATACTGTAGGATTCCAACTGTATGACACTCTGGAAAAGGCAAAACTACGGAGACAATAAAAAGTTCAGGGCTTGCCAAGAGTTAGTGGATAGGGACAGATAAATAGGTGAAGCACAGAGGAATTTTAAGACAGTGAAACTAATCTGCATGATACTACACTGATGTCATTATACATTTGTCAAAATCCATAGGATGTCCAACACCCAGAGTGAACCCTAATGTAAACTATGGACCTTGGGTAGTTAGGAAGTATTCATGTAGGTTCATCAACTGAATCAAATACAGCATTCCAGTGGGGGATGCTGACAATGGGGGAGGCTATGTGTGTGTTGGGGCAGGGGTAACATGGGAAATCTGTATCTTCCATGCAGTTTGCTGTGAATCTAAAACTGCCCTAAAAATAAAGTCTATTTTTAAAAAACCTCTTAATTTCCAAATTCAACAGTTTCAAGCCAAATCTCCTGAATCAGGAGTTTCAGCAAAGGAAGAGAGATTGAGAGGCTCAGAATGAGAAACACTACTTCACAAGACTGCAAGAACATGACAATGGATCCCAAAAAGGATGAGAAAGGAAAGGGGAAATAAACACACTTTGAAGCCTTTGAATCTCCTAATTCATCATCTAAGCATATATAATGCATCACCATTTTTTTTTTAATTGTACCTGGAAAATGTCTTTTAAATACCTCTCCTTATATCCATGGCCCCTCATCGCCACTGTAGGCCAAGCTCCTAACATCTTCAGGCCTCAGCACTACTGTAATATATCACCCCATGAGTTTTCCAGCTAACACCCTTGTCTTCCTCTGAACTACTCTCCCCATAAGAGCCAACGTGATCATTTGGAGTATCAACCTGATCATGTCACTCAGAACTTGAAATATTTCCTAGAGCTTTTATAATAAAAATGAACTTTTAACACCATCTCAAATGTGTTGAAACACATCTCCCCTTCTTTTCTGGCTCTATTTTAGGCTTTCACTCCCTTTATTCTCACCCATCTAGCCATAACAGCCCTCTGTTGGTCTTTCCATTCTGGCTAAGTGCCCTCTTGCCACAGGCCATTTGCAGATGCTAAACCCTCTAACAAGAACGTTCCTCCACCCTGACTTTACCTACGTAACTCTTGTGCGTTCTTCTTAGGAACACAGGCAACCACCACATCCAAGCATTTTTCTAGCTAGGTCAATCTCTCAACTTCAGACTTTCTTTGGTACCATGCACAATCTTTCTAGAACTCGCCACAATTATAACATCACCTTTGTGTGTTAGATTTCATTATTGTTTTCCCCATCTCCCCAGCACCTGTTTGATAATTAATTCAGTGGGGATGAGACATTATTTTCTCATTCTAAGACCAGATCACCTGGGTTCAAATCCTACCTTACTTTGTGGGTGGGCTCTGCCCACAGAGACCCCCACCCCCTTCCCGCTCTGGCACGGATGAGAATAAGTCTACCAAGACCTGATCTGCTTGGGGAGGAGGAGAGGTGGCCAATCTCTCAAAGGAGAGGGGCCAGGAGTCTGTTCCTCAATGGGCTTTTATTGGGTTAATTTCCATAGGAATACAGGGTGTATATGTAAAGCTCAATCATTTTCAGGCAATAATGGTCAAATAATAGATAACATTCAAAGAACTATGAGCGCTTATTCTGAGTCAGGGTCAAATAGCTAAAGGGCCATAAAACTTTGGGGAAACAAACTCATTCTATGCTTGGACCCTTATCATTTAAATTGAGGGTATTCTTAGCAAAGCAGGTTTCATCCTAGCAAAGCAGGATCTTACGCTTTTTTCCTTAGGCCTGATTCCATTTAGATGACAACAGATGTCTATGGAAGAGATATGTCCCCTAGATGTTAAGACTACCTGGAGAGACATTTAATTTGTAAATGTTTAATCACAATTTAAGGTGTTAATTGGAACACCTAAGAATTCTTTCAGGCAAAAAAAAAAATTCACTACTTTGGACTTAGATATTAAAACAGAAATTAAATAGAATAGAAATTGAATACCTAATTTTGTTGCTATACATTCAAAACTATACCAAATTATAAAAGTTATTTTAATACTCTCATACTGCTGTCATTTGACTCTATTTCTAACATAGTATTTATTTCTAACATACTATTTCTAAGTATTTAGAAATAAGTATTTCTAACATACTATTGATGAACTTGGAGTAATTTTTATCAAAAAATTTGAGAAAGGTTATTTTCAGATGCATAAACATGGACAACCAGCATAAAAGTCTTCCAATCTCATGTAAAGTGGAAACCAGAGTTACCAACATTAACTATCAAAAAAAGGTCCTTTACCTAAAATATGTTCTGCCAATATTCTCTCTCCCAATCACTCTACAGTGAGTAACACTCCATTTCTCTCCCTTTCCCCTGTTTCATTTGCCTAACCTGACTGCCCTCCTTTTCTCTCCCTGACAAAGTGTATAACTCACAGAGAGACAAATACTGATGGAATGTAAAAAATGACAACAGTCAATCTAGTACATAGAAAAAGGGGTCAAATTTGTGGTTACCAGCGGTGTGGTGAAGGGGGAGGGAGAATTGGAGGAAAGTGGTCAAAATTGCACAAATTTCCAGTTATAATACAAATAAGTACTAATGAAATACAGTATGAACTTTACTCAAAAAATTAAAAATAGAAATACAATAGGACCCAATAACTCCATTTCTAGGAATATATCCAAAAGAAACAAAAACACTTTATTGAGAAGATATCTGATAATGTACATTATGTCTATAATTAACACTGCTGTGTGATAAATACATATGTGTGTATATATGAGTTATAATCACAAGGAAAAATACATATATATAATTTTTTTGTATCCACATGAGATGAATATTAACTTATTGTGGTCATTATTTCATATGTATAAGATAAATCATTATGCTGTGTAAACCTAAACTTACACAGCACTGTATGTCAATTATATCTCAATAAAACTGGAAACAATGGTTCTTTATCCTTGATATTTCAAATTTCACAAATAAGAGCAGACCCTGGGCTGGGAATTTGCTGGTTCTGGAAAATTGCTACCATTATTTCTTTGATAATTTCCTCCCCAACAATTTCTCTGATCTCTTTTTCTGAAACTCTCATTAGGTAGAAATTTGTTTTTCTACCTAATTCATAGGCCTAAATTCGTAGGAAAATTCTTATTGTTTTAATCTATGAACCACATCTTATGTTCATTTAGCTAGTAGAAATACTAAAAGTTTTCTAACATGTCCTCTAAATTTTTATGATTTAGAGCTTATATTTTTAATTTCTAGGAGTCCCCTCTGGTTTTCTAATTATTCCTTTAATATAAAATACTCTTAATATTTTATTAAAGAAATAAATTCTATTCTCCTCCAATAGATATTAATTATAAGACTTAAATTTTTTCTAGCTCTTTTTTTCCCCACTGTTATCTTCTAGTGCTCATTCGATGTGATGGTTTTCTTTCAGAAGAGAGAGCTGTCTAGTGTGTTATGGACTAAAAAGCTGATCGGAAGTTCTGTGTTGTGGTGGGTAGAACTTTTAGACCAGTCTTTATTACAGGGTCACCGTGTGACCATCTGGTCTTGTTGCGGGGGATATAGATACACAAATATCAGTGTCTATAACTATTTTCTATAGAAATGAATCTCCAAAGAAGAATCCCTCCTGTAGCCTTTAGGAGGTTGGGGAGAAGAGGGAAGAGAGATATTCAAAACCTGTAACAACTGGTATAGACAGGAGAGCTGGTGCAGAGTTCGCTGCTACGCCCACTGCTATGCCAGCTGCTAACCCTTTAGTTGCCAAGGGCAGGATAGGGGTCATGTCAGCAAGGCCAAGAAGTAAGGCCTTATCTGTGTACTTCAGCTGAACAACCAGGGGAGAGACTCTAAATAAACATGACTGTTGGAATTCTGGAGATGAATGGAAGAAATGGCCCAGAGTTTCCCATTCAGTATGCAGACCTAATCCCATTTTTTTCAGCATGGCATCTACCTTCCTGTCCTCTATCCCTGACATGCAGAGTCTTTCTAGCTCTGCCCCTCAGAAAACAAATCTCCAGTCCTCCTGTGGAAGTGGAAGGAGGGATAAATAACTGCATGGGCTGGAGGATGGAGTCATAACCACTCCTCATATAGATTTTCATATCTCCCTATTCCTGAGGGTGAACGGTCTTACTTCTGGTCAGGACATTCATTGATATCAACGCTATGATTAATTGCTGCAGGAATTCACATTTAACTTTCCTCATGTCTGTCTTCACATATCATAGTGTAAGTTTATAAATATCAGCCTTTTTATTGGAATAAATTTTTTTTTACTTTCTTATTCTGTTTACTGTTTGATTTTCAAGAAAACAGAAAAACACAAACTACTCCATTCCACTATTTTGAAACTGGTACAACCCAATCTGGGTACACTAAATAGGCTGTCAGGGCACATTTCTCTGTTTACCTGGTATTAAAGTTTTTAACATACATGTCTTTTTGTACTACTGGACCTCAAGCTTCCTCAGAAGAGGCTATCTGCAATTCCTTCAGGACCTAACACAGTGCCTTTTATATATCAATACCACATTCTCAATATGTGTTTGTGAAATGAATGAATGAAAACAATACTAGGGAATCAGACATCATTTTTCTCTTAATCTCCTTGTTGTGTGGTTTTTTTTTCCTGTGGGGTATATAGGCTTGACGGTTTCAAGTTTTCTGTAGTTGAATTCAGAAATATTTAATAAATACTTAACTTGGCTCTAACATGGGAATACAAAAAACAATAATAAAGAAACAAAACAGAACAAAAGCACAATCAATGCCCTAAGGGAAGTAATGATCCTTTAGGAGTTATGTCACAATAACTAGAGAAGACTAAACAACAGTATTCAATGTAAAGCTACATCTTTTATAAATGATATAAATGCGAAAGTACAGGAGTCAGTTGGCTCTAAGATTCTGTAACATTCAGAGTTTCAGTCATCTGCCTCTTTATTATAGGCCCATTTCCTTTGCAAAATAATTTTAACATTTTTCAGAAGCCGTCTTACAATTTCCCAATGAATATGTTTAGGAATTAAGTCTCCTAAAGAAACCAAATTGCCATTTTATGGGCAGTGGCTCTTCACTCCTTGGAACAATCATTATCATCCAGTTGGCATCTTTATTAAATTGCATTATTTATGCCTTTATAAATGCTTCCTGCTCTTGCAAATGACTCTGAGGTACCTTCATCAATAAATTAATAAATCATGTCTGTAACTCAGAAATTCTCCGCAGGTGTTTATGAATGCCAAGCTACTTGTCAAAGAGCCAAAAATTCAGAAATTCAAATAGTTTTGGAAGACTTGTTTTTCTAAAGCTTCGAGAGATTTTCTATACTGGTTTCTAAGGTTCCTTCCAGATCTAGGTTTCTGTGATTAGATAGATACACACACACACACAGATGTGTCTTCATAAACCATCAAATTTGGTTTAATATTATTTCTAAAATTGCCATCTCAGTGACCAACATATAAATAATCATCTACTTCTAAAATATTTGAATTCTTTATAACTTCAGTATCAGCAGCACCATCCATATTGAATGTATCTGATATTAAAATAAAAGATCTCCTTGTATTGAAGTAGAGTGATGATTAGAGACAGATGATAGATGTGGATAGATGAACAGCAAGACAAGTGGATTAAATCTTAATAGGTAAGAGCATGGCTTCTGAAAATAGAGAGATTTGAACTTGATTCTGCTCTGTTACTTACTAAACATGTAATGTTGGACAAATAACTTTCTGTTTCTGAGCTTTAACATCCCCATCTATAAAGTGGGCATGATAATAAAACTTCCAAAAGGTGCTATATTAAATGAGATATGCACATTAAGTACATAATTCTGGCACATAGTAAGTGCTCAGTAAAGATTAAATCCTTAATTTAATCAAAAGTATAAAATATTCCATCCTGACTGGTGTGGTTCATTGGGTTCAGTGTTGTACTGCAAACCAAAAGGTCCCTGGTTCAATTCCCCATCAGGGCACATGCCAGCTGGGGCCATGCAAGAGGCAACTGGTTGATGTTTATCTTGTATATCAATGTTTCTCTCCCTCTTTTTCTCCCTTCCTTATCCTCTCTAAAAAATAATAAATAAAATCTTTGTAAAAAGTATTGAATGTTCCAAAATGCAAATCTTTATGAAAATGTATGTTGCTCAGGACACAGATGATACTCTTTTCCTCCCATGGACCACTGAGGGAAAGTGTTGATAGGCTGACAAATATTTTCATCAGATATATAAAGTGGTCTAGCTACTATATGGGGTATCGAACCCATCTTTACTGTACATCAGCCTCGTGGTTGCCTTCAAAGGGCCAAATGTAATTTTAGGACTATATAAATATAACTACTCCTTAACAGTTAAGCAAGACCTCAAGGTGGAAAACAAGGTGCCAGGTCAGATAAAACAAGGTGGAGGGCCGGATTCAGCCCACAGACCTTGTGTTTGCCACCTGGGTACTATAACATAATCTACTGTCACTTTTCCAGTAATTCTAATTTTTATCAATTCCAAAGAACTCAGAGTTCCCCTAATGTGTCAATCTGTGCCATACCTTCAAGTCTTTATAAAAGTTTTCTTTGATGAAAACTTACCTCCTGCCCTATCTTAACTATAGAACTCTTACCAATCTTTCAAGAACCAGTTCCACTACTTCCTCCTCTGCGGACCCTCTCCATCACCTAAAAAGCAGAATTGTTCACTTTCTGTTTCATTCCACCAAAGTACCTGTAGATGCCTTGAACTACTAAAACTCTATTTCACAGTTATTTGTTCATATGTCAGTCTCCCTGGCTAGACCACAAGCTGGTTGAAGGTAGGTACTAGTTCTAATTTATCTCTGCACTGCTAATACATAGCATAGAGCCTGGCATCAAATAAGAAATAAGAAAATATTGAATTAATGACAGAACAAAATATAGTATATTATAAAATGACTCATTAATTCATAGATTAAATCTACTTTAGAGAAGCTGTGATAAAAATCACTAGGAAAACATAAAAATAAGTGCAATTTTATGTGATTGAAAACCCAAAATAACAGTGGTTTAAACAAATTAAAAGTGTTTATCTCTCTTAAGATAGATGTCCAGGATCAGGTGGTCAGGTCCCAATGTGGCAGCTCTACAGTCACTGTCATCAGAACCGCAGTTCCTTCAGGCTCTCAGTTACATCATCCCTACAAGGTGACTCTCGTCCTTATGATTCAAAATGGAAGTTAGTGCTCCAGCCATCACTTTGATGTTTTATATTTCAGCAGTGGCCTGGAAAAAGAGGATGAAAGACAAATCTCTCTTATGATGACATCTTGGAAATACTACACGGCACTTAAGCTATTTGGTTAGGACTTAGTGACATGACCACATATCCTAAAGTGTTCATCATTCTGGGTTGTATCACCAAAGATAAAATCCGTGAACACATGTTAGAAGCATTCAGCATACTCTGCCCCCAAACTATCAGATACCAACTCAATCACTTCTCTGTCAGTTTATTACAGCATGAAGAGCTTCAGCCAGGAGTTCTCTAAGGTCCCTTGCAATTCTTTCCTATTTATTTAATATTGTGAAACTGATTGAGTTTTGGATGGTTAAAACCAAATTTGATATACTTAGCCTACCATTTTGTAATTATTTTAATCCCCAAAATTTGTATTTCGAAGTGTCCTACCATCAAAAGATGAAGAAAATATGGGTAAGAGTGAAGGGTAAACTAGTATTTCAGAAGAACATTTAAGGACAGTTTCCTAATGTTAATGATATGACTAAGCCAGTATTGATAACTGAGTATTTTGGGAGTCAGCACCTTCATTATTTCCATCAATCTCCTCAAGACCCCCAAATTAAAATAACACATTGATATAGATCAAGGTTTCCTCAATCTTGTGCTAAGCATGAATAGAAATACCTTTAGATATTTATTATTCACATTGATCTATAACACATTAAAAGAGTCTGCTTGTGCAATAAATGCAGCTTTAGAACAAGCCCCCAGCGTTCCTGCAACCCCACCATGGCCACCACCCCTGTTCTTGACAGCAAGGACCCTCTCCCACTCGATACCCTGGAAACACCATTGATAGTGTGGACTTGAGGAGAAAAATCACAGGCTTTGCCCAAATTATTTCATTACATAACAAAGAATTTTTGTAGCTGTCATATACCTTAAGGCTCTTAGTAATGCTTTAATCATGGTCATTTCTAGCCACTTACAAACTGCTGTCAATCCAACACTGAAAGGACTCTTACTGTCTCTGAATATAAACACTGGCCAAAACATCAATCTGGGTGTCTCTATGAAGCCCCAGAAAGCAATCAGCCAAGAAAGAACAAGGCAGTGCACTTTTTGAGCTACTAATTTATATATGCTGCCGCCAATCTTCTGCAGAAAAGTGAACCCACATGAGACTCTTATTTTATAAAGTCTTGTTTTATCAACTTACCTATTATCTTCATTCCACAGCAATCCAATTAGATTTTTAAATGTCTAAGGTCCTGTCACATGAATACACATCAAAAAATTTAGAATTACATAATTACTATGCCTCATACCACTGTCCTTTGTAACTCTTGAGACTCTAGAATTGTTTCTTTTTTCCATCATCCAGCTTTGATTAGTTGTAAGAAATATTAAGAAATGCTATTCACTGATGAATAATACTCTGGGATAGTGTAACCGGAAAGGACAACGGCGTTCGGGCTGCCTGTCACTACCAAACCCAATAAGCAATGACAGCGATTGAATCTTTATGGGCACTTTATTCAGATGGCTGGTGATCTGAGAAGATGGCAGGTTCGTACCCTAACAAACCATCTTCCCTTCTCTTTCCTGGCCAGAATTTTTATAAGGGAGGTGAGGGAAGACAAACAAGGTGCAGTGAGGGCTTTGAAATTTAGGGAGGATCAGGTGAACTGGGCAGTGCTTTCCCAAAGGGAGGGGGAGTGTCTGTCTCCTCCTTGATACAAAGGCCCGGATGCCTCCAACTAGTCCCCAGGCGGTAATCTCTAGCCAGTGCCCCAGGAGGCTGGCTTTTTCCCAGGAGCCAGGATGGGCCTTATCTGTAGTTTCTGAAACAAAAGCTTTAACATGCACATTACTTGCTAGGCTTAATAACTTTTTCCTTAAGCTAAAAATTTCTGGGTCTTGAGTCCTCTATTAGTAGCATTCAGATTGAAGAAGAAAGATTCCTTCAGTCAAGCATTTACAAGTTAACTGAGTCTCAGTGTCAGCGTTCATGGGAACTAAAAGACCATTATTACTCCCCAAAAGGGAAGAGGGGTCATAAAATGACCCACTTCACTCCTCAGCAATGGTTTGTGCCTCAGTTGGGGTAAAATAGCCCAAGGGCCTTCTGTTCTCCTTTGTGTTTTGACAGCAGGACTGTTTTGAGTTTGATTCTAATGCTAATATAATGAAAAATAAATAGATTATTCTTACTAACTGTCAAATTATAAAGGAACCAATTGTCCTGTGTTCCCTGGGAGGATGTCACCATGCATTCTCCTGGCATATGGGACCAAGTACCTCATGAAAACTTCATCCAATGTGCTTTCTTTTATAGTCAGAGGAAAGCTGAATCACTACAACTTTTATTACCCAAAATTCTTATAAACCTTTTTCCAGGTTACAGTCTTGTCCAAAATACTGCATTCCCCATAGAAAGTCATTCATATGATTTCTAAAATCTGTGGGATCAAATCAAAATTTTTCATTCATTATGCCCATTCTTTGTACTTTGGCAATTTTGTGTTCAGTACATAGGTAATACAGTTTATACATTGCTTTATTGCACTCCACAAATGTCATACTTTTTTATGAAAAGATTACGACTCCCTTTATTGCTATATTCGCTTTATGGCAGGGGCCTAGAACTGCACCTGCAATATCTCCACTATATGTCTGTAAATAGATCTTATCAAATGTACTCTAAATGCACTGTCAATCCCTGAGAAAGAAAACTTCCCAAAAGACAAAAATAGCAAAGACTGGAAAGTAGGGAGCTGAAATAAGAACAATAAGTGATCTCAGAGGCTAGGGCTATCTTGAAACAACCCTGATGCTGGAAACTAGAGCTCACAGGGATTGATTTCTTATAAGAAAACAGAAAACCAGATCTGGGTTTGCCAAAGTGTTTATATATGTGAGGGAAAGATGCTAAATCTGAGACTAGCACCTACAGGCAAGACCCCGAAAGGGGCCACATTATAAAGGATAGAAAAAGGTCACCTGCCTGCAGTAATAGGAAACCCGTTTATCTCTGCTAACGCTATGTGTGGAAATAGCAGCAACAGTGATAGTCTCCCCTGAGAATCTGTGAACATAACCCTTCTCTCAAATGGATATGCAACCTGAATTTACATTATCTGCACACTAGGGAAATGTCTGATTCAAAACTTAAAGTGGTCCTGAGAAGGTCTTAAAAGCTGTCACATAGAAAAGTCAGATAACAAACAAAGAACTACAATTAGATTAACTTCAAACCTCACAGGAGCAAGAATTGTGGTGCAAAAAGTTAAATAAATAAGTAAGACTTTATTCAAGACTATTGCAATTGCGGACCCAGAGCAGAATGCATTCGGAATTGTACCCTGTTGAGACAAAGGATGGGATAGTTTTAGGAGTGGGGGCAGGGAAGGAGGGTAAGAGGGCTGCAGATTATCTCTGGTTGCTAACTGGCTTTACCCAAAGGGAAAGTAAATTTTCTGGAATCTTCAGACAGTTTTGCAACTTGGAGCAAGGCATCCACCAAAGTTGGGCTCCTACCCTCCCCCAGGGCACTATCTTCCTTGATGATTACATTTCAAAGGGAGGGATGCCAGGTACTTGAGAAAGACACCCTGCATTGTAAAACTGGCAAGAGAGTTTTTAAATATTCATATGTCATGGGACAGAAAGGATTTATTTACAGTTACAACTTTTCTAAAGTAAATGCTCTAAGAAAAAAAGTAGTCTGGGACCTAGAGTATAGTGGGGGTGGGAAGTCCATCCAAAGTCTAGTGAAACTGAAGCCATCTTAGTAAAGAGCTATAGTTGAAACTGATAAATCTACCTTCACTGTGTGCAACTTAATGTCTCTCCAAAACTGGTAGATCAAATATAAAAATATTAAAGAGTAAGCAATACAGTTAATATTTTTATTTTGGGGCACATTTAATAACTAGAGGATGCACATTCTTTAGAAAGATGAGCAGAATACTAATAAGTATAGATCATGTGGTAGACCATAAAGGAAGAAATTTCTAAGTCAGTATTATAAAATTACTTTCTGATTACAAGCCACTTTATTAGAAAAAAACAAATATTTTAGTATTGTTTTGATAACAATTACTTTTAGGATCTATTGTTTGACAAACTCATGTGATTTTCCAACCTATTCTTGAGGAAAGAGAGAAAATTAGGTAATGATGCTGTGACTTCTAATAGGTAACTAACTAGATTGATGGGGCCAATTAACCAAGACTTCTTCACTCACTAAATTTTATTTCAACAGGGTTTCCAGAATACAACATTCAGAATGTTTCTACTCTAACCTGTCATTTTATCATTATCTTTCCCAACTTAAACCCCTGAAATGCAAGCTAGCTCCTTTCCCATACAAGCCCCAAAGTTTGGTTCTTAATGAAGGCGCTCATCCCCTATCTCCTCTCCCATCCCACAGCTCACCTTTCACAGGAGTAGAATTTTGAATCTGCATCTTGAATCTGTTTGGTTACATGGTGTTAATCAAGTTTTGTAATCTCACCCAACTTCAGCATTCTCTCCTGTAAAATAGAAATGATAGTTATTAACTTCAAAAAGTTGCATGAGGAGCAAATAAGATATTTTCTGCAAAGTATATGGCATAGTGCTTTGAACACAGGGTTGCTCAATAATATTTTCCCTTGCCCCTTCTAGAGAAATCTCCCTGACCTTCACTCTCCTGCTTTACTTTCTGCCCTAGTGTTCAAACACATTCAAATCCACAGTTGCGATATTTAGGGCTACCTGTCCTGATATATCATTCTCCACTGAAATAAGAATTTCAAAGGCTATGAACCCTTGCAAATGGAAAACTTATAAGATAGCAAATCAGATTTGGTTATATCATTTTTTAAGTTAAAAATGAGGAAATAAGAAATTTTCCCTTGCAATTAACCAAGATAGATCTGTATTTATTCCTGTCTCAGATGCAACTACTTACTGGAGGAGAGTAAAGGTACACCTCACAGATGTTGCAGGTCGGTTCCAGACTACTGCAATGAAGCAAGAACTTGAGTAAAGTGAGTCTTTTTGCTGGCAGAGGTATTGCCTTCAGCTTGTAAAAAAAAAAAACCTACATCCTTAAAATGCAATAAAGTGAAACAATAAAGCAAGGTATGTCTGCAGGCAAAAAGGAAGAGCCCTTTGTTATACTTCAAAGCTCTACAGTCTGTTTAGTGAAAATAGAACTGGTACCTTCATTCTGAAGCCTGAAGCAAAACCACAAGGAGAGGGCAAATACCATATAAATAAACTTATTTTAAAAATTATTAACAGTGCTAATGCTGATTTTCAATTGGCATATGTTGAACTAGACATCTATGACAGGTGATCACTAATTCCATCCACTCTCTTCCAGAATGGTCTTTTGAAGTCTTAAAGGAGCTTGTTTTTCAGTAGACACTTTGAACATTTTTTTCAATGATACTAACTTTGACTGTGCCTTCTGACTATTGATTTCTGTTCCCAAATTCAATGTTTGTTTATATATATAAATATATATAGTCAAAACTGTAATAATTTTACTTTTTAAATTATTTCAAATGCTCTCAGCCTACATGAAATACTTCTGTGTTAAGTGTACTGGATATAGACTCCCATGGAGCTGATATATAAAAGTTAAAAACCTATTGTTTATTGGCATTTTAGAAACTGGAAGTAAAATTTCTAAATACAGACAAATTAATAGAATGTTAAAAGGTATATAGAAAGAATACATTTAAGGTCTCTTTCTATAATGTATGTTTTAAGTCAATTTTAATTAATGATTCTGAGCTTTCACACACGTAATTATACTGAGTCAAAAGAAGTATGCACAACACTGTTTAAGTACAACCATTGGTCCCAAGGAGGACTTGACATTTGAGAAAGTGTCAACCATTACTAATGGAGTGAGAGTCCACAGACAGACTGCATAAAAGCAGAGAAAGTTTCAAATGACAAATTTAGCTTTTATATCCATTTAATGAAGAAGGATTGTATCTTCCAAGAAGAAAAACAAAAAGGTAAGAAATCTGGTAACAAAGAAAGGGTTAGGGCAAAGATGAAGACAAATATAATAACTAAAAACAGAAAGTTCTATAATTGAGTGTTTAAAAACTTCTAATCTTCTTAAAGTTACTTAAGCCGTCTCCCCAGCCCATTCCTGAAACTAAAAAAGACACTGGCTTTCGGGCGGCCTGTCACTACCAAACCCAATAAGCAATGACAGCTATCGAATCCTGACAGGTGCTTTATTCAGATGGTCAGGGATCTTAGATGGTGAGTGCATACCCTAACAGACCACCTTCCCTTTTCTTTCCAAGCCAACCTTTTTATACCACAGAATAAATAAGGTCAGGTGAGGGCTTTGAGATTCAGGGTGGATGAGGTGAAAGAAGCTGCAACATTCCTGTCCTGGGCGGTTAGCCGTCCCAGGGGCAGATGGTCACCTGTCTCTCCCTGAAACACAGTGGCCTGGATGCCTCCACCTGTCCCCAGGCAGTAATCTTTAGCAGCGCCCCTGGAGGTCAGCTGTTTTCCCAGGAGCCAGGAAGGACCTTATCTGTAGTTTCTGAAACAAAAACTTTAACATATACATTACTTGCTAGGCTTATAACTTTTTACCTTAAACTGAAATTTTCCAACTCTTGAGTTCCCTATCATTCCCACTCCCACATCCCTATTTCCTTAAACCCACTGCCAAGGTGGGATTAATTTGTTCACGGTTCTGCTTAGTAGTTTCTTCTCTCAGTAGACATTTGCCTACTCATTTTTATTGTCTGACAAGCAGGCAATGTTTACTAACAAATCCTTTTTTGCGTTTCTTCTGTCAAGATTTGGCCAGCCAGGTAAAGACCTAACCCAAACTCAGACCCAACCTGCTGTCAAGGGATCAGCCTGTTCAGTGTATCTGGGTGAAGAAGCCTGAGGGTAAAAGTTAATAAGATGGTAAAGGAGAATATATGGAAACTCTCAGTACTTTTTGTTCAATATTGCTATGAAACTAAAACTGCTACAAAACTATCTACTAAAAAAGTTATTAGGACTCAATATAGCAATAACTCTGAAACTAATAGCAAGTAAGGAGAACTTCACTTGCTCAGACCTCAATTAATAGAAGATTCTTTGCTAACTGTGGTCATGAGAAGTGCCTAACTGTCTGTAAGTACAGAGCTCTACATAGCTTCAATACCAAGACACGACAAAATACAGCACATCTTCTCTCCTCCCTAGCAACTCATCATTTACAATATTTTCTCCCACCCTTTGATTTCCATTTAATATATGACGTAAGGAATATCAAGTGATTCTGAAAGACCAATGGGTTAAAAGGAATTTTAAAAGGAAGTCAAAAATATCTTGAGACAAATAAAAATGGAAGCACAATATACTGAAATTTTATGGGATGCAGCAAAAGATGTTCTACAGGAAAGCTTATAGTGAAAACACCTACATGAAGAAAAAAACAAAGGTCTCAAATAAACAATTTAACTTGATACCTCAAAGAACTAGAAAAAGAAGAACAAACTAACTTCAAAATTAGAAAGAAAGGAAATAAATATCAGAGCAGAAAAATTGAAATAGAAACTAGAAATATGCAATAGAAAAGATTAATGAAACTAACAAATCTTTAACTAGATTAACAAAAATAAGACAACACTCAAAATCAGAAATAAAGAAGAATCAAGATCAGAGCATAATTAAATGACACAGAGACTGAAAAAACAATCCAAAGAATCAATGAATCCAGGAGCCAGTTTTTTGAAAAGATAAACAAAATTGACAAACATTTAACCAGACTCATCAAGAAAAAGAGAGAACCCATGTAAATAAAATCAGAAATGAAAGAGGAGAAGCAACAACTGATACTACAGAAATACAAAGGATTGTAAGAAATGACTATGAACAATTATATGTCAGAAAACTGGACAACCTAGGCAAAATGAACAAATTTTTGGAAACATACAATCTCTGAAACTTGAATCAAGAGAAAGTAGACAGTGTGAATATTCCAATTACAACTAGCAAAAATGAAGCAGAAATAAATAAAATAATAATAATTAAAAAAAAAAACTAGCACACAAAAGCCCTGGATCAGAAGACTTAACAAGAAAACTTTACCAAACATGGAAAGAACTAATACCTATCCTTCTCAAACTATTTCAAAAAATTCAAGAAGAGGAAGGCTCTCAAACTCTTTTTGTAAGTCCAGTACCATCCTAATTCCAAAACCAGGTAAAGACAAAACAAAGAAAGAAAATTACAGGCCAATGTCTCTGATGAACACAGGCGGCTAAAATCTTCAACAAAACATTGGCAATCCATATCCAGCAATACATTAAACAGATCATACAACACAATCAAGTGGTATTTATCCCAGGGATGCAAGGATGGTATAACACTCTCAAATCAATAAACATAATACATCACATAAACAAAAGGAAACACAAAAATCACATGATCATATTGATAGATGCTGAAAAAGCATTTTATAAAATCCAGCATGCATTTATGATAAAAACACTCAGCAAAGTGGGAATATAGGGAGCATACCTCAACATAATAAAGGCCTTACAAGGGAAACCTACTGCCAACATCATATTTAATGGGCAAAAACTAAAAGTGCTTCCTGTAAGATCAGGATTAAGACAAGCAAACCCACTTTCACCACCCTTATTCAACATGGTATGGAAGTTCAAGCCACTTTTTTTTATTATATTTTATTGATTATGCTATTACAGTTGTCCCACTTCTCCATCATTCCCCTCCACCCTGCACACCCCCTCCCACCCACATTCCCCCCCTTTAGATCATGTCCATGTGTCATAAGTTCTTTAGCTTCTACTTTTCCCACACTATTCTTGCCCTCCCCCTGTCTATTTTCTACCCACCATCTATGCTACTTATTCTCTGTACCTTTTCCCCTCTCTCCTCCTCCTACTCCCCTGTTGCTAACCCGCCATGTGATCTCCATTTCTGTGTTCCTGCTCCTGGTCTAGCTGTTTGCTTAGTTTGCTTTTGTTGTAGGTGTGGGTGTTAATATCTGTGAGTTTGCTGTCTTTTTACTGTCCTATTTTTTATCTTCTTTGTCTTAGAAAAGTCCCTTTAACATTTCATATAATAAGGGCTTGGTGATGATGAACTCCTTCAACTTGACCTTATCTGAGATGTGCTTTATCTTCCCTTCCATTCTAAATGACAGCTTTGCTGGATAGAGCAATCTTGGATGTAGGTCCTTATGACTTGGAATACTTCTTTCCAGCCCCTTCTTGCCTGGAAGGTCCCTTTTGAGAAATCAGCTGACAGTCTGATGGGAACTCCTTTGTAGGTGACTGTGCCCTTATCCCTTGCTGCTTCTAGAATTCTCTCCTTCATTTTAATCTTGGCTAATGTAGTTATGATGTGCCTTGGTGTGTTCCTCTTTTGGGTCCACCTTCTTTGGGACACTCTGAGCTTCCTGGACTTCCTGGAAATCTATTTCCTTTGCCAGATTGGGGAAGTTCTCCTTGATTATTTGTTCAAATAAGTTTTCCACTTGTTGTTCTTCCTCTTCCCTTTCTGGTACCCCTATAATTCAGATGTTGGGATGTTTAAAGATGTCCTGGAGGTTCCTAAGCCTCTCATTTTTTTGAATTGTTGTTTCTTCATTCTCTTCTGTTTGGTTGTTTCTTCCTTCTGGTCTACTCCATTGATTTGAGTCCCAGTTTTCCTCCTATCACTATTGGTTCCCTGTGCATTTTTCTTCATTTCACTTATTGTAACCTCCATTTGTTCCTCTAATTTCCAAACAAAATCAACCAATTCTGTGAGCTTCCTAATCACCAGAGCTTTGAACTGTGCTTCTGATAGGTTGGCTACTAGTGCTATGAGCTCTGCATCTATAGGTTAAGCACCTCCTCATTGCTCAGATGAATTAGCTCCAGGGCTCTGGTCTGTTCTCCCTTTTGAGTCATCCTTGGTTTGGTTTTTTGTTTTGTTTTGTTTTTGTCTGGTCATGGCTGTTATGTAGTGAGGGGCGGAGACTTAGGCTTTCACCAGGGTGTGGCAGCCCAGTTGCTGGGTTGTGATGCTGGATGTGGGGGCGGGGTCCGAGAGGGAACAATGGCGCTTGCTCCACTCTCTGCCAGATTTCAGTTGCTTCCACCACTTCCCCCAAGCAAACTGGGCCCCTCTGGTGCTGATTTCTGGGTGGGTGGGCCTGTGCACACTCCAGGATCCTGTGGGTCTCCCCAATGAATTCTCCTGTGAGGCTGGGACTCTCTCCTGGTACCTCAGCCCCTACAAGTATTTTCAATGGGTGCTTTTAGGCTTCACTTCCCGGCGTGGGGGCCCTGCATCATACAGTCTGTTTTGCTGCCCATTTTCACTTGGTTTATCTGTGCACGAATGTGTGTCCATAGTCAGCTGCCTGTGCGCCCTGCTTGGCCTCCTCATGTTCAGCAACGCCACCGCCTGTGCACCTGGGGTGACTGCGTGCCCGGGATCACCACCGGCTTATCCGGTCATGATCTGACTCTGCCAGCTGCAGACTCCGCCCCTCTTACTGGTCTGGGTGAATCATTGTTGTTGGACTCCCACACAATTCAATTTTCTCTCTGTCCTGGTTGGGCTTTCTTTTTTTTTTTTTTTTTTTTTTTTTTTTTTTTTTTTTTTTTTTTTTTTTTTTTTTTTGGTTCTATATTTTTTGTTGTCCTTAATCTTGATTGTGAGAAGAGGCACAGCATGTCCAGCTACACCTTCATCTTACCCAGAAGTCAGACCATCTTTTAAATTATTTCAAATGCTCTCAGCCTACCCAAGAGCAGGTTGGTTCCAGACTGTAATTAAGACAAGAAAAAGAAATAAAACATATCCAAACTGGAAAGGAGGAGGTAAAACTGTTATTATTTGCAGACAACATGATATTGTACATAGAAAACCCTATAGTCTCCACCAAAAAATTACTTGACTTAGTAAGTGAATTCAGCAAAGTCATGGAATACAAAGTCAATATTCAGAAATCAATGGCATTCTTGCCCACTAATAATGAATTATCAGAAAGAGAAACTAAGAAAAAAATCCCATTGACTATAGCAACATGAAAAACAAAGTACCTAGGCATAAATTTTAACCAAGAATGCAAAAGACCTGTACTTGGAAAACTATACAACACTGAAGAAACAAATTAAGGAAAACACAAATAAATGGAAGTGTATATCATGTTCATGGATTCAAAGAATTAACATCATTAAAATGTGCATACTACCCAAAGCAATCTACAGAGTAAATACAATTCCTACTAAAATATCAATGGCATACTTCACAGATCTAAAGCAAATATTCCAAAAATTCATATGGAACCAAAAAAGACCCTGACTAGCTGCAGCAATCCCAAGAAAGAAGAACCAAGTTGGAGGGATCCAAATACCTGATATTAAACTATACCACAGGCCACTGTAATCAAGACAGTCTAGTACTAGCATAAGAACAGACCCATAGAGTCAATGGAACAGACTAGGGAGCCTAGAAATTAAGGCCTGTCTCTATGGTCAATTAATATTCAACAAAGAGGGCACAAGCATAAACAAAATGGAGTAAAAACAGCCTCTTCAATAAATCGTGTTGGGAAAACTGGACTGGTACATGAAAAAAAATGAAACTAGACCACCAACTTACACCATAAGCTAGAATAAACTCAAAATGGATAAAGGACTTAAATTTAAGTCATGATACCATAAAAATCCTGGAAGAAAATGGGCAGTAAAATTTTAGAAATCCCATTCAGCAATATATTTCCTAGGGCAAAGGATACAAAGGGAAGAATAAAAAATGGGACTACATCAAACTGAAAAGCTTCTCTGTGGCTAAAGAAACCATCATCAAAATGAAAAGGGAACCAACTGTATGGGAAAACATATTTGCCGATAATAACTCAGACAAGGGTTTGATCTCCAAAATATATAAAGAACTCACATGACTCCACTTCAGGAAGACAAACAACCCAATTAAAAATGGACAAAGGACCTGAATAGACACTTCTCCAAGGAGGACATATAAATGGCCCATACACAAATGAAAAGATGCTCAGTATCACTAGCCATCAGAGAGATGCAAATAAAAACCACAATGAGATATCACTTCACACCTGTCAGAATGGCTATCGTCAATAAATCAACAAACAACAAGGGCTGGCAAGGGTGTGGAGAAAAGGGAACTTTAGTGTACTGTTGGGAATGCAGACTGGTGCAGCCACTATGGAAAACAGTACGGAATTTCCTCAGAAAATTAAAAATGGAAACATCTTATGACCCAGTGATTCCACTGCTGGGACTATACCCTAAGAATCCTGAAACACCAATTCAAAAGAACTTATGCACATCTATGTTCACAGAAGCACTATTTATAATAGCTAAATGTTGGAAATAGCCCAAGTGCCCATTAGGAGATGAGTGGATTAAAAAATTCTGGTACATTTACACAATGGAATACCATGAAACAGAAAGAAAGAAGTCCTACCTTTTGTGATAGCATGGATGGACCTGGATAATATTATGATAAGTGAAATAAGCCAGTTGACAAAAGACAGAGATACCATATGACCTCACTTATAACTGGAATCTAATGAACAAAATAAACTAATGAGAAAAATAGAATCAGAAACACAGAAATGTGGAACAGACTGACAGCTGTAGGAGTGGGAGGAGGAGAATGCTGGAAGGAAGGGGAAAGGACTAGTCAAAAAAGAAGTATGCATGACACATGGACATGGACAATGGAGAGGGGATTGACCTTGGGTGAAAGGGAAAAAACTGGGATAATTGGAATATAATAAACAATAAAAATGAAATAAAGAAGACATATAATAAATAACAAAGAAACACTAAGGATCATGAAAAACATTTATGAACAATTATATGCCAACAAATTAGACAATCTGGAAAACATTGATAGATTCCTAAAAACATACAACCTACCAACCCTAAATCACAAAGACACAGAAATTCTGAACAGACCAATTATGAGTAAAGAAATTGAATTAGTAATTAAAAACCTCCCCAAAAAAGGAAAGTCTATGACTAGAAGGCTGCACTGGCAAATATTTTTTGCCAAATATTTAAAGAAAAACGAACACCAATACTTCTCAAACTCTTCCAAGAAATTGAAGTGCAGAGAATATTTCTGAACTCATTTTGTGAAGCCAGAATTATGCTGATACCAAAAGCAGACAAGGACACAACCAAAAAGAAACTTGCAGGCCAATATCCTTGACATTCATGCAAAATTTTTCAACAAAATATTAGCAAGCAAAATTCAACAGGACATTCAAAGGATCACCTGGCATTTATTCCTGGAATGCCAGATGATTCAACATACAAAATCAATGGATACAACAAATTAACAAAATGAAGGATAAAAATAATATGATCATCTTAAGAGATGCAGAAAAACAATGGACAAATTCAAGATCTTTTCATGGTTATAAAAACTCTCAATAAATTAGGTATAGATGAAACGTACCTCAAAATAATAAGGCCACATATGACAAGTCCACAGCTATCATACACAATCTGAAACCAGACACAAGACAAGGATGCTCACTCTCACCACTTCCATTCAACATAGTATGCCAACAAACAACCATCTAAATGAGAATTTAAGGAAACAAACCCATTTACAATAGCTTCAAATAAGAGTAAAATACTTAAAAGTAAACTTAAACAATGAGGTATAAGATCTATACACTGAAAACTCTAAGGCATTGATGAAAGAAATTTAAGACACATAAATCAAAAGATCTCTTGTGTTTATGCATTGGAAGAATGAGTATTGTTAAAATGTCCATACTACACAAAACAATCTATAGATTCAATGCAATCTCTATCTAAATGCCAATAATCCTAAAATCTGTATGGAACCACATAAGACCTCAAATAGTCAAAGCAATCTCAAGCAAAAAGAGCCAACCTGGAGCAACCATGCTTTATGATTTTAAACTGTATTACAAAATTACAGTAATCAAAACTGTATGATATTGGCATAAAAATAGACACACAGATCAATGAGACAGAATTGAGAGCCCAGAAATAAATCCATGCTATATGTTCAATTACTTTTCTACAAAATCACCAAAAAATACAAACTGAGGATAGGATAGGCTTTTCAATAAATGGTAATGGGAAAACTGTATATTCACATGCAAAAGAATAAAACTCAACCCCTATCTTACAACATACACAAAAATCAACTTGAAATGGATTAAGAACTTTAAATAACACCTGAAACTATAAGAAGAAACTATAAAACTAGAAGAAAAGAGGAGATAAGCTATTTGACATCAATCTTTATAATAATTTCTTTTACTTTGATGCAAAAAGCAAAAATAAAAGCAAAAATAAGCAGTGGGCCTACATCAAAGTAAAAAATTTCTGTGCAGCAAAATAAACCACAAATAAAAAGACAACCTACAGAATGGGAAACAATATTTTCAAACCACACATCCAAAAGAAGATTAATATCAAAATATGCAAAGAGCTCATACAACTCAATGGCATAAAAAAAGAGTCCAATTTAAAAATGGACATAGGATCTGAACAGACATTTCTCAAAAGAAAACATACAAATGATCTATATCTATATCTATATATATATGAAAAGATGCACATCAATAATCATCAGGAAAGTGTGAATCATAACCACAATGCATTTCCCCTTCCTATCCATTAGGGCAAGGGTGACAAATCAGCAGCCCATGAGCTACATGCAGCCCAGGATGACCATGAATGCAGCCCAACACAAAATTGTAAATTTACTTAAAACATTATGAAACTGTGTTGTGATTATGTGTCACCATGTCATGGAAAATAAATGTACATATGCTCTCACTATTTGTGCGCATGTGTGGCTTCAGTTTTACGGTGTTGTGCAGCTTCCAGTGTGTGACCTTCCAAGCACAGACAGTAGAACTGACACCATCAGACGTTACCTGCGTTCATGGTGACTCGGTGAGGCAGTGATTAACAGTAACATTTTAACCTACCACTGCAATGTTAGGCATTTAATATCATTTAGAAGCCAGGTAAACATTCCTATTTGATTATTAGAGGTACTTCCACACCTCAGCGGTGCCTCACACGTCTCCTGCCACACTTTGCAATCAGCCCTCTGCTTTACCCTGCATGGGCAGCCAAGAGGGCTGTGGAAGGGCCCAAACCTTGCTTTCTATTCTCTTGTTGATTAACTTTTATAATAAAAGTAAATAAAGTCCCTATCTATTATTATTTTTTAACCTAGCATGGCTTCTACAACATCTCAAAAGAAAAAAGAACCCAAAAGAAAAATTACTGATGAAGGAAGATTGTTCAATCTAAAGTGGACAGATGACTACTTTTTTGTTGAGGCAAAGAATAAGGCACTGGGCTTAAGTTGTAAGGAATTTGTGCAAGGTTTCAAAGTCTATACTTTGAAAAGACATTATATGCAAAAACATGCTGCCAAATTCAGTGCATATGAAGAACTGTGCCGTAAGGACAAAATAGAAGAACTGAAAAAAACTGTCTTCTCAACAAAAATTGTTTCAAAAAGTTACAACTCAGGTGGATTCCACTGTAAAAGCTAGTTATGTGGTAGCATATTTAATAGCAAAAAAATCAAAAGCATTTACTGATGATAAGTTTATTAAGCAATGTATAGAAAGCATGGCAGCTATAATTTGCCCTGAAAAAAGGGGATATTTCTGAAATCAGTTTGTCTCACCAGACTATAGCCAGGCAAACTGAAGAACTTCAAAATCTATCGGAAGAAGTTTGAAGAGTAAAGCTGCTGATGTTAAATTTTATGTTTTGGTGAAGGATGATAGCACTGATGCTACAGATATAATTCAACTTGCCATTTTTGTTAGAGGTATTGATCATCATTGAAGAGTCACGAATCACTGAAGAAATGGCTTATTTAGTGCCATTAAAAAACACAACTAGCCCTGGCTGGTGTGGCTCAGTGGATTGCGCGCCAGCCTGCACACCCAAGGGTCGCTGGTTGGATTCCCAGTCAGGTCACAGGATTGCAGGCCAGGTTTCCAGTAGAGGGCATGCAAGAGGGCAACCACATATAGATGTTTCTCTCTCTCTCATTCTCCCTCCCTTCCCTTCTAAAAGTAAATAAATAAAATCTTTAAAAAAATTTTAAAGGACATGACTAACTCAAGAAGCAGTAAAAAATATGTTAAAGTGATTTCTTTGTCCATTTTCCACATATCTGGCAGAGTCACTGATGGTGCCCTGGCGATGGTAGGTAAGAGAGAAGGACTTGTAAAATTAATAGAATACAATACAATTGCTGACCAAAACTCATATTTGATGAAGTATCATTGCATAGTACATCAAGAAAATTTATACACAAAAGCTTTTAAAAATGTATAACATCATGTAAATCATCATTAAGACTGAATTTTGTAAGAGCCAAGGGATTCATTCAATCAGCGCTAATTCCAGGAATTCCTTCCTTAAAAGTATTGATGCTGACTATGGCAACGTCAAACTTTTGATGTTGCCATAGTCAGCATCAGAAGTAAGATGTCCAAATCAAGGCCAAATTTTGAAAAGATTTTATGATTTGCGACATGTTATCAAATCATTTATGGTATCAAAAAACAAATTTGTGCCAGAACATCACAATGAAAACTAGCTTATAGATTTAGCATTTTTAGTGGATTTAAATGCTCATTTAAATGAGTTATACATGCATCTTCAAGATGAAAACCAACTTATCAATACTATGTTTAAAACCATAACAGCATTCCAAATGGAACTGAAATATGGCAAGCTCAAATTAAGGTAAACAATTTTATGCATTTCAACATGTTGGCTAAACAAAGTCCTGTGAATGGCTAAAAATATGTAGCCTTGCTTTTCAATTTGATACAAGAATTTGAAAACAGATTTCAAGATTTCTGGGAAAATAATCAATATTTTGCTATATTTGTGACTCCATTTTCATTTTACATAAATACATTACCTGCCAACTTTCAAAGGGAATGCATGCAGACATTCTGCAATCTGACATTCATCTTAAAGGAAAATTTGATCGTGTCTCTTTACTAGACTTTTATTAGGCCCTTTATTCCCAGAGACAAATATCCTTTGCTTCACAATCATGCCTCATTCATGTCATCGCTATTTGGCAGCACCTACATTTGCAAGGAACTATTTTCAAGAGTGAAACATGTTAAAGAGTAAAATTACAACCAGAATATCTAATGAGCACCTTGAAAACTCACTGAGAATGCAACTACTTCTATCAAACCAGATACTGATGCACTAGTTTCTCAAATACAGTGTCAAACATCCCACTAGTTTTATGTTGCCCTCTTTTCTTTTATAGTAAAAAAAATTTTTCAAAAAAATCAGTGACATTTTATTACTTAGATATGTATATTTTCTATATTAGTGATTACAAACTAGGGACCTGCTCGATTATTTTAAAAGATTTTCAAAAGGGCTGCTGCATAATAATTAGGGTTATTATATGAGGACTTTTTTGCTTAATTGTGGTGGTGGATATAATGAAAATTATGCATGGAACTTTTTTTTCCTCACCAGTTTTCATTTGTTCTTGTATATTTAATGTGTGGCCCAAGATAACTCCTCTTCTTTGAGTGTGGCCCAGAGACACCAAAAAGTTGGACACCCCTGTGTTAGGGTACCTGTTATCAAAAGCCAAGAAATAACGTGTTAGCAATAATGTGGAGAAAAGGAAACCCTTATATACTGTTGGTTTGGAATATAAACTGATACAGCCACTATGAAAAATAATACACAGTCTCCTCAATAAATTAATAATGAAAATACCATATGATCCAGCAATCTCACTTCTAGGGGTACATCCAAAAGGAAACAAATTCAGTAGCTCAAAGAGATTTTCGTACTTCCACATTCATTTCAGCATTATTCACAATAGCCAAGATATGGAAACAACCTAAGTTTCTACAGGTAGATAGACAAAGAAAATGTAGTACATATATAGGATAAAATATTATTCAGCCTTTAAAAAGGAGATCCTGCCATTTGCATTAAAATGGGTGAATTTGGTGGGCATTAAGCTAAATGATATAAGCCAGGCAGAGAGAGACAAATACTGCATGGTATCACTTTAATGTGAAATATTTCTTTAAAAAGTTGAACTCGTAGAAACAGCAGAATGGTGGCTTCCAGGGGCTAGGAGGTGGAGGAAATGGGGAGAGGTTCGTACAAGCTCTCAGTTATAAGATGAATAAGTTCTGAGTATCCAATGTATAGCATGGTGACTACAGATGATAAAACTGTACCATACAATATAATTGTAATTTCTTAAGAAAATAGATGTTAAGCATTTTCACACAAAAGAAAGTAGTTATGTGAAGTGATGTATGTGTTAATTAACTGAATGGTGGGAATCTTTTGACAATGTATACAAATATCATATCATCATATTGTACATTTTAAATACATTACAATTTCATTTTTCAATTATATATCTATAATATATTATATATTATATATATTTTAAATATATAGCAATAGGTAAAGCTTTTGGGATAAGGAAGTGATTTTTTTGCATCTTTCTGAAAACAATTGCCCTCCTACCCATTCAGAATACCTGGGGAAGATGGACCTAAGATTCCTTCTCTTATATACATGTAGAGACACAAAAGAAGTATTTTCTTACCCAGACCCATCAATTCATCAAAAAGATTAAACACTGCCCTGTTCTAAGTACAGTGTCTATTATTAGACACGGGTCAATAAATAAGGTACAATCTATACCCCTCAATAGCTCACCCACCACCTATCGGGGAAATAGAAGATATTTGCAAATAATCCTAACACAAGATGAAGAATAATATGTGCCATGAAAGGGAGAAGAAAATATTACAGGTGTCTAGGAAAAGAGGGTAAACTTTTGTTGAGGCCCAGGAAATATTTCAGGGATTCAATGCCGCTTGAGAAAATACTTGAAGAATGGGTCAGGGTATTGTCCACAATTATAACTGCTCTCAATTTCCCACACAGGGAGAGTTACACATCCCTGCCATTTTGAATTCTGAAGTCTCTCTACGGCTTGCTCTGCCTCTAGTGGAAGTGCTGTTTATTTGGGCTCTTTCCCCATTGTGGTTGGGACATCTACAGATGTCCAAATGGTGGCCTCCCTACCACATCAGAGTGACGTCCACCGAGGCCTCTCCTCTTCCCTTCTGCCTTCTCCTTTCTGCCAAGGTCATCAGCCCATGTAGAGAGGGTTTCCCAAGGCCACATAAAGCAATTTTCCTCCTCATTTTCATTGTCTTCATTAGCAGCCCATGTTTGCTAATCACACTGACCAACATTTTTCTCCTGTCAGGACTGGATTCACCAAGTTCAGGCCTTATGTAGACCCCAGACCTAATTTACAGCCAAGGGGGCTCCTGCTCACTGGCTAAGATAATGGAAAACTTGTGATACCAGTGGAGATGTGAACCTTTGTTGTTACAAACCACTGAGACTTGGAGACAGTTGATGACAGCAGCACACTTGGCTCTGCCCTGCCTCATTCAACAGGGTTTCAATGTGTCAAGAGAGAGGTGGCAGATAAACGGAGAGAATTCTGGAACTCTGGAAACATTTATGAAAAAGAGCAATCGCTCAAAAGTGTTACCACTTAAGGCAGCGATTTTCAACCTTTTCATTCTAGTGGTACCTGTAAACTAATTACTAAAATTCTGTGGCACACTAAAAACTGTATTTTTGCCAATCTGACCCCAAAACATAGGTATACTTTTGATTCATTCACATGGGACATCAATTGCTGTGTTAGCTATCGTCATTTTTTTACTTGACAATCTAAGGGAAAAGAGGTCAATGCCCCTGACAAAATAGGTATTGAATGTTTTAACAATTCTTGCAGCACACCGATTGAAAATCTCTGGCTTGAGGTATATAAAAAAAAAGTGAAGCTTATGTTTTAAAAAAAAATTGCAAGTTCATATACCCAGTGATATCCATCCTTCATTCAAGTAATTTTTTCTCCAAATTTTGTTGACTTCTCTACCTGCTTTTATTGCTTTTATTTAATCTCACACACACAAAAAAATTGAGTCAATATTATTCTCTCATCTCCAGGCAACATTTAAAGGTTAAATTAAATCCAGCAAACTCTGATTTATGTGGCTCTGATAAACCATGACATCTTCCAAATGAGTCTATAAAAAAATGCATAGATGATAGATACTACTGAGGCTTTGGGGGTATGATGATTTCTGCACTAAATAAATATGCAAATTCTGCCTTTTGAATTGTCATCATATACCTATGACTTTTGGATTTAGGTAGTAAAATAAATACGTTACAAGAGAATTGCTGCTTTCCAAAATTTAGAAGCTATTTTCTGATTAGGTAAGAAGACTTTGGACAAGCAACCAGCCTCTCACACCACTTTCTCACCTTGAAATGGAATTTACAATTATTTTCTAATAGTCTTATTAAGATGAAATGGCCACATATAGCCTAAAACTATCATTCACCTTTACTGTATAATAAATGAAATGTCTTTCATTCACAGTCTGTTACTAGCCACAAAGGGCTTTTATATACATAATTTCATTTAATGCTATTAACAACTTAGAATAGCATCGTTATACTCATTTTTAACAAGAATACTGAGTTTCAGAGAAATTGAAATGTTTCTGTGAATTGTATTTATTTTACATTTAAGTCACAAAATTGCACACAGTAGAGCTATTACTCGAACCCAAAAACCCTGGCTCCCACTATCCCAGTCAGGTTGGTACTCTTAGTACCCCGCTTTAAACCCTCCCCCTTCACGGATGAAGCTGCAGGTATCAAATTACTCTCTCCAGCTGTGCTTTCTGATGGTCCAACAGCCTGGACCGCTCCTTTTGGTCTTGCTCACGCCAACTGCATAGCCTTCACTGCTCATCTAATCTATGCTTTGACATCTCAGAGGTTCTCCTTGGTTCCTGAGACCTTGTATTTCATCCTTCTCAGGAGACTTCAAAACTGATCCCTCCCCCCTCACTCCTGGTGGTGACTTCCTGGTGGCCTAAAGCTCCAAATGCTACACTTTGCAAAGAATTCAGCATCCTTTCACTCCCACATTTCATACAACTTTTTCATGCATACATGTGCATAGTGGGCTCTCAAAAAACTACTTCTCTGTCATACATTTTAATTATTCACAATATGTTTTCCTATGAAAGTAATTCACATTTCAATCCCAACCAAAACTAATAAAATGTTTTTGATCATATTTTTCCCATCTAAATGGGTTTCTGTGCTTGTTTCCAGGACACACATGCATACATAATCAGTCACAGCAACTCCCTGCAGCCCACAACACATTTCTCCACCTGTATTTTACAGACATTCCCCCAGGTCAACAGCAGGTGTGAATAGAAGTCAACAACTGTAAACAAGCCCTAGAGTCAAAAATATACCACAGTTCATGGTAGGTGAAGGGAATCAATACACTTTGCCTGATTAATATAATTCTTGACCAGATACATTCTAGACAGCACAGATGTCAAGATTTGCCAATATCTTATGTGGTAAATTGGAGAAAGCACATGTCAATGTAGTGATTCTTTTTTTTTGCTGGATAAGTAATAGAAGTCACTATCCGTGGCCCTAATCTAGGGATTTAATAAGAAAAGGATTTTTAAATGATCACAATATTTTGTAAGCCTGGTGGAAAAATTTAGACTGAGATGATCTGGCAAAAATATATCTAAAGTTTTCCCAACTTGTAAAGTATTACCAGGGCCAGTGCCTTTTATTACATTAGAGAAAATTTGTTTGGCTGTGTTTCAAATACATAATTCTAAGAGGGAAAAGATCATGCCTGTACTTCTCTCACATCCTCCACAGGATCTAGCAATTCTGATGCTTAGGTCACGGCACAGTGAAAGACTCTTGGACTGCAAGTCAGACAACACACTTCCTGCTCCAAGTCTTGCATTTGCCCTAAAGACTGTCTTTCAACTTCTCCCAGCCTCTGTTTACTCACCTGTGACATGGAGGGAATGTCCTAGATACCCTCTTCAACTCAGAATTTGTGTTGTCCTGACTTCCTTCCACCCATGCTCATTAATAGTAACAGGTCTATACAGATAACTTTCTGAGCCTCATCTTAGAAATCGGAGTGGTAGAGTTCCTTTGTGAAAATTTGCTAGTAGGATTTTCAGTCGGTCAAAGATAGTTTATAAAAGTAAAATAACTAAAAACAGTGTCAAAGATGAGAAGATAAGTATCTTTGTTGCAACCAGAAGACTAAGCCAATAGCAAGGAATTACTCATTGCAACAAAGAATGAAAACAAATGGAGGCAAAATAAATTGAAAAGAAAAGTAGAACTGTTGTTACTATGGGCCACTGGCTTTCTTTATCAGATTCTGACAAGCCTCTTGACCCCAATTCTCCTAGTCTCTGAGATGTTTACTGTGATGAATTAGGAAGCCCCACTGGATCATTGAGAACCTGGGTAGTCGGTATTCACAACTTATGAACAAAAATCTGATAGCAGTGGAGCATTTGGTTTTCTTGACAATTTCCATTCTGTTCCTCACCTCTAGGAATAAATTTTTTAAAAGTTTGGCCTGACACATAATCAAGTGATATGCATAGTTGTACTCTTCTCATGGAGTTCCCATGAAGTTCTATATTAATCCCAGGTCTTAATTCTCTTATAAACTACCAAAATGATGTTAAATCATTAAGAAGTGAAAATGTCCTTTTCTTATCCAGGTACAGGTACCACCAACATCTACAAAGTCTGCTCTTCCTCTAACGTTCCTGCTTCTTTCAATGTCGATGCCACCCTCTCCATGACCGAGGCTTAAAGCCTTAGCATTACTACTGAATTTTCCCTTCTCTAGGATCCAGATTTAGTTATTTGACCCAGTCTCTTAGCTGCACCTCCAAAAGGTTTTCAAAAGTCACTGCCTTCTCTACTCCTGCTATCACTCCTCTACTTCCCCTGTGATACATCTTGCCTAGACCATTAAAACAGATCTTTATTTTTCTCTCCCTGCTTAGTTTCTCCTTTCTCCAAACCATGTTAAATATCTTTGGAATAATCATCCCAAGTACAAGCCACAGCTCTACTGAAAAGTTAGAATTATTTTTTAACTATAAAGTCCAAATCCTCTTCACCTAGCACTAAAACACCCTGTATTTCTAAAATGTTTTATCCATAAAATACTACTTTGAGTTAATTAGTTTTGGGTTAATTTTTTTTTTTTGTAGCGATTGGGCTAGGTCACAGTAGCCAAGTATTTGGTCAAACATTATTCCAGATGCATCTGTGAAGGTATTCTTAAAGTGAGATTAACACTTAAATCAGTAGGCTGTGTGAAGCAGATTATCCTTCATAATGTGGGTTGGTTGAATCCAATCTGTTGAAGGCCATAGGGAAAAAAGACCAAATCTTTTGAGTAAGAAGGAATTCTTCCAGCAGACTGCCTTTGAACCTACAGCACCATCTCTTCGCCTGCCAGCCTACCCTGTAGGTTTTGAACTTGACAACATTTACAATCAATTGTATGAGCCAGTGCCTTAAAAGCTCTCTTTCTCTCTGGCTCTCTGGGTCCCTCCCCAATCCGTTGTTTTTTGTTGTTTTCTCTTGACAACTCTAATTAATACACAGGGATGGGCAAAAGTAGGTTTACAGTTGTAATACAAATAAATAATACAATAATTAATAAATAATAATACAAGAATAAACTCTGTTTCACATACTCTCGACTGTAAACCTACTTTTGTCCACCCCTGTACTAGTTTAGTCAAAAATAAAAAAATCAGTGGACAAAGCATTCAGGAAATGCTACTTTGAACAGGAGAGAACACATTTCTTTATGGTCTTCTAAATCTAATAACATTCTGATGTGTACTCTGAGGCACCAAGTCATGTAATTTTGTGTCCACAAAATGTGTAGAAAGAAAAAAATGATCAATGATAAGATGGTTGTAGTTTGAACCAGCTAGGAAGGAAAGAAGGAGGGCAGAATTCTCGGGGAGAGGACCTCCGCTTTACCCAGGTAACTACAGCAGGAGGATTGCTCGGTTATGAATGGTGGGGCCACCACCATTGTTGGGCATAGCTCACATGGGAGACATCTGCCGTAAGTTAAATTGTTTGGCACAAAAAATAAAATGCAAACTCAGAGTTGTTTTTTGCTGTCTAAGTGAGGGATTTTAGAACCTCTGACTCTCTGTATCTAAATGAACATAGCCAGGGGCAGACATGGAATTAGAACATGACTCCTATGCCACATTAAACTCAGAAAGCTGAGGATGGGGTGCCTGACATGAAGGAAAAGGTGAAGGTACAAGTGAAAGAAAACACAGAGAAACCAAACAAGAGATTGGCAAAACAGTCTCAGAGAAGGGAATTCTCCACAAAGAGAAGCAGTTCACCTCAGAAAGGAAAGGGGATACTGCACCTGTAAGACAAGAGAAAGGCATGCAGGGGTGTAAAGGAAAGGCATGCAGGGGTGTAAAGGATACTGCAGAAACATTCTGAGGTAGAGAGAAGAAAAAAATTGAAGAGGCATGTCAAATTGTTTCATCTTCTCAGGCAAGTGTAAGGTTTATAGGGAGGGAGAGGAGGTTTAAAATTTAGTGTCCTGATGTAAATCCCAGCTCCAGCACTCACTATTTGCACAGCTGAGACAAGTTACTTTCTCCACTGTACTCAGGGAAAATATGGCATGTAGTAGGAAATCAGTGAAGATTGATTACCATTGGTGTAGCTCTAATCTTTTTGAATTATTTAACAAATTATTTATGTAGTGCTCACTCTATACCAAGCACTATTTAAGAAGCTTTACAAATATTATTGTACTGAATCACCATAGCAACCTGATCAAGTAGGTATGATTATTAATATCCCATTTTCCTGATGAGTAAATTGGAGCCAGAGAAGTCTGATATCTTCCTGAAGATAAAAGGTTACCACCTAAATTTAATTTAATTTATTAAAGAGATAGGTTAGTCGATATGCTGGAAGCCCAGTATCTTTATCCTGACCTGGAGGCTCATCAAATTTAAGCGATTAGTTATGTACTCACCAGTCAGAGAAAAAACAAAATTAAAGCTATTAAACAAAGTTATTATGACATTCTCTAAGATGATATCTAAAAGTCAAAATACTAATATTCACATATTAAGTTTGTTGTTAAATTTTTACCAGAAGCTCCTATAAGTCTATAATACATAAAAATAGAGGCTTTCTGTTTTACTTACACATGAGACAATGAAGTTTATATTTAGGACAGAGTATCTGCCTAAAACCTCTTCAAAGTGTGATATCAAGTGTGGTTTACTGATACTTAAGTTCACAAATGCATGAATCTCAGAAGGTTTTAGAATAAATTCAAAAATTAACACTTGCAATAACTGTAATTCTAATTTTTCGTTTCACTTTGAAAGTTCTACGTACTTTTCACATACACACATGCTGCTCTCATGGGTCCTACCGTGGGAAGTGACCAAGTGACAGAGTGGGAAGGACACAGCTTTGGAATCAGGGAAATCTGAGTTTGATGCCTCTCCTCTCCGATGCCAGCCTGCTATGTAATGTTGAAAAACTTAAACACTTCATGGTTAAATTTCCCATCTCCAAAAATGAAGTATTTAACTATATCATGTTTTTCACAATTATTATACTATATACAAAATTTTCCAATACAAAATAATATTGGATGTAACATTTAAGTAAAAAATAAAATTTTAAAAAAATCCTGTGTGATTTCTGGCTCGTTTTAGGGCAAAGGGCCAACTGCAATCTACTGGGAGCTGAATTCTCTTTGCCAGTCTTAGCCAACCCCACTTTCTCTTTCTCTAGAATTTTAAAACACAAATTGACTCAGAAGAGTGCCCAAAAAACACTCAGTGACAATAAAACCACCATTCACATTGTTCGTGAAAATAATATTGTGATCTTAAATTTTTACTGCTGGTGAGGGAAAAAAAGTGCCTATTTCACACTGACTTTTCCCTGTGTTGTGTCTTGACATCTCTAAATATCTCTACTTCAAATTGAGATAAAAATTCAGTTTTATTCAGAAAAGCCACAGGGTTCAATTGTATATACCACAGGGTGCAGAAAATAGGCCCACACCTCAACTTTCGGACTGCAGAACCATCCATCACTATTGGACTAGAACCTTTAAAACACTGAGGACTAAATGCCAGGCAGGACCCTGGACTTGATTGGGACATCAGTGGGAAAGCAGTAAAATGGGAAGGAAGTCTGGACTTAAGTGAGTAGTAACACACAATGTTAATTTTTAAAAATTCTGACTAATATACCAGGGCTATTCAAGATGATAACATTAGGGGAAACAGGATGAGAAGTGTGTAGGAACTCTCCATACTATCTCTGCAACTTTTCTAAAATTACTTCTAAAATACCTAAAATTATTTTGAAATCAAAAGTTTTTTTAAAAAATTATTAAGAAGAGCTAAGTTTCTTACTATTGGAAGAGGGAGTTCTGATCATGGTATTAGAACTGGAGGGACAACAGCTTGTCCAAGGAACACCACGAACTGTTCATTTAAGGTCAGACCCAGAGCACGGAAGAGGACCTTCTAAACCATGCTAAAAACTTAGCTCTTTTCTTCTGAGTCAACTGATAAAATTTCCTGGGTCTTTTCCTCTGTAGCAGCACCTAGCACAATACTAGGCACACTTAGGAGATTGCCTGGGTGCCACCTGCATTTGGGGGGTAAGCTGGCTAGAAGCACCACACTAAGAAACAGAGTCCTGGGTGATTGAAGGTGTGGGGAGGCTCCAAGTGCTGGGCCTAGTCAGGAATCAGAATAATAGGGAAGTGGAAATATGGTCTGTCACCAAAGCAATAGAGAAACCGAGGTGGAAAGTCCATCTGATCAGGAGTTTATCTGTAAAGAGAAAATGTGTGCCAGTGATCCCCAAGGCACCCCACAGGAAACGTGACTGGAGCAGGCTCTTGTGAAGTTGTGCAGGGCTGGGAAATGCTCAAAAAAACCTCATGGACAATTGAAGGTCAGGAAACTCTCTGGACAAGCCAACACCTTGGCTGGACTGGTGATTACAGAAGCACAGCACTTTAGACAGACAGGAGACTTGTGATTCTTAGTCAGTGTCCTTCTCAATATATCATGGAGACCATCCTCCTAATCCAAACTCCCCCTGAGTCATTGTGTTAACTCAAGGACAGATCACATCTATGGACCTCAGGTTGCTCTTCTGAAAACCAGAGATTTAGGCTAGTTCACCCCGGAGGTCCTGTCTAACACTGATACGCTATGATCCATACTTGATACATATGTGTGTAAGAGTGTGAAAAGTCATGTCAGGAATGCACTTAAAGAGTCTGCTCTGGAAATCTAGACACAGATGACACAGCAATGAACAAAACAGATAAAGGCCTCACTCTCATGGAGCTCTTGTTCCAGTGGGAAAAGCAGAAAACAAATCAATACATGAACGATGTAATGCCAGGTAGTGACAAATGCCATGAAGAAAAGTAAAATAGGAAAAGGTATTGATTATTTTAGTTTCAATTAACCAGAGCAGGACATTTGGAAAAAAATAACATCAGCAGAAACGTGAATAAAGTGAGGGCGTCAACTATGCAAAGATTTGGGGAAGGTCATTCTGAGAAGAGAGAATTACATGTGCAAATATTGGGAGGTTGAGACAGTACTTGGAATATTCAAGGCTGATGTGACTGGTTCAGAGAAAAGGTGGGGACTGCGGGTGGGGAGAGTGAAAGGAGTTGGTGAGCTAGGAGGCTACAAGTAAAGGCAAGAAACAATAGCAGTTTGAACTAGGGTTATAGAAATAATTACACTATAAACCAGCAACTTTTTTTAGTACTTGTCTTAACTCATTTAATCCTCATACAACCTCCATGTTATAGAAAAGCAAGGCAGAGAGAGGTTAAGGAGCTTGCTGAAGGTTACACACAGCTGGTGAGTGAAAGAGCCAAGATATCAACAGGGGCAGTGTGAGCGTGGTAAGAAATGCTCACAATCAGAGTAAATTTTGCAGGTCGATTTAACCGAACTTGCTATTGGGTTGGATGTAGGAATGAAAGAACATTCACAAGTGACTCCAGTTCCTCCACTCATGCTGGTCTTATTTCTACAAATACTATTTTGGGGTAATACGCCCACCATGTTGCAGCTGTCAGTTCTTTAACCTTTCCTTTGTGAGCAAAAGAGAGAACTCCAAGTAAACTAGCCATCTAGCAAAGGGCACACCAGCTGCCCACTTTAGCAAGGGATTTATTTTCATTGCCATGGGCACCTATCATTGCAGGACACTATATTCACAAGGCTCGACTGTCAGCTCTGAGAACAGGACCCAGCATTCCCCCACCGTGCGGAGCTGAAGTGCGTCGGACAGAGGCACAAACTCTACAAGTCTCAGGGAAGTCATAGCTGATTGGGAAACAGTCCTTTATCTCACAAAGGTGTTCCATTAAGTGCTGGCTTTCATCATTATCAAAAGACAAAGAAAGATAAAAATATATGTAATGAATCTTGTTATAAAAAACCCTGCAAGTCACCATCCTGCTATAAAAAGATACAAAGTGCATTATAAACTTAGGAGTACTTTCCCAGAACTCTTCGATATCAGCAGAAAATTGAATAAAAGTCCTCAAAACAGATTAATGGGTCAACATCAGCACAGAGCAAGAATGCCAGAGGTTTCTTCTTGACTTCCATCTCCAAGGCTTGCTAGTGGGTGTCTAGAGGCTCAGTGATAAAGTGCTGTGCAGTTAGTGATGTCTGCCAAGGTGTAGGAGTAAGGACAGGTGCATGCCTATCAGGTGTGTCCGTCTGTCTTCCAAAGGGAGAATTCTAACTACTAAAGCTTTTCAAATAGAGTGTGGAATTCGCTGGGATGTGGTTTGCCTGTCACCGGAAGTATGCGTTCAGGGATACAAAGGTGTTAACAGTGGTTATCTTTGGGGGTTAGTAATGTGGGGCAATTTTAACAATCTTCTTTATACTTTTATGCCTTGCCTGAATTTTCATAATACAGTCATGTTATTTTAAAATTACATATAGTCGTATGTTATCTTATAACAAGATAAAAAGCTGTTTATATTTATTTTTAAATTAAGTATTATGAGAGTATGGTGCTAGGGATGTTAGCTCTGAGTGGGTAAAAATTGTGGAGGCAGTAATTCCTCTCTAATTTTGAATATCTCTTATATAAAGTTCTTTAATAGAGATGTTTTACCTCTAAGACTTTTCATGAAATACAATTCCATTCATAGTGCATAGGACCCAAGGATCAGTTCTATAGAAAATTATTAGAAAGACAGACTGTGGGGAGGGGGAATAAACTAAAATTTAGGAATAGAAAAGAGGGCAAAAGTAGAGTTTGTGCAAGGAAACTTAAGAGAAGGACAGAAAGCTAAGAGACTGTCCAGTCCGGTCTAGGTGCCCCTCTTCTTCCATCAGAAGAGTATAAAGTGAGAGGCCTGGATTCAGACATGAAGCCCCCGCTCTGGCAGTGCTGAGACGGCACAGCCCTGAACACACAGAGGCTCCATGAGCCGTGCCTAGAAGCACCATCTCTCCTGTCAAAGGGCCAGAGCAGGGGATCCTGGGTCGGCTCTTCTCTGGGTGCGTGGCCTTTGGTGAGACATCTAATCTCTTTGTGCCTCTTTCCTCACCTGGAAAATGGGCATAATGACAACACCTGCCACAAAGGGTTGAATGCCAGTACTCAGTAAGAATAAATGCTCAAAGCATTTTAGGTTTGTTTTTAAGAAAAATAAAATTGAGAAATAACTATAACAAGTAAATAAAATAAGAGTCTCTAAAACCTTTTCCATTTCAAACATCAAAAATGCCTTTGTTTCTGTGGTCAGGGTGGGACCCAGGATCAATTGCCACAAAGTAAAAAACTCTTTGCCCAGAGAGATAAAATAGACTCCATTCTGTAAACATCTGAGTTGTATAGAATCTGTAGCAATGCTCAATGAATGTACAGAATAACTTACTGGAATCCAAAACAATTCAAGTAATGAAATGTAGGGAGAATTTAATGCACATAACTTATTATCACTAAATTAAGATGCATGAAGCAATATTAATTTTACTTTGCTGTCCTAATTGTTTTAATTCAGTAAACACATAAAACCACATGATAAGGTTTTTTTGTAAGCTTATTTAGGACTTGGGTCTGACCCTATTTTTCTCATAAATTCTAATGTTTTTCTAGCCATATTTCCTCCTACCAAAAAGATTTTTAAAAAACCTTCATGGATAGGGTGGCTAAACCTAGATTTTGAAGATAGTTTCTGAATTACATCTAATGCATTAAAGTTTTTAATCTTTTGTTTGTTTGTTGTTTAGATTATTGTTTTAATTTATTTTAATTCTATAGACAAAGGACTTCCAGGAGGGCACCCCAGGAACACTATTTTTTTTAATTAAATTTTATTTTAATTGTTGTTCTTATACAGTCTTCTGTTTTCTACTCCCATCCCGTCCCTCCGCCCCAGCCCTCCCCAGCTCCCTTCCATTTCCACCCCCCCGTAGCTTTTGTCCATATGTCTTTCATACTTGTTGCTCTAATCCCTTCCCCTTTTCCCTGGATATTCCTATCCCTCTCCTCTCTTGTTCTCAATTTCAGTGTCTTTGGTTATATTATGCTTGTTTGTTTGTTTTTTTGATTAGGTTCCTGTTAAAGGTGAGATCATATGGTATTTGTCTCTCACCTCCTGGCTTATTTAGCTTAGCATAATGCTCTCCAGTTCCATCCATGCTGTCG